>CAUOFW020001041.1:0-145806 GCA_963454935.2 Ilex paraguariensis | reverse complement strand
GAGTATTTGAAAATGTCTCATCAGAGTATTTTGATAATCCGATAACTATACATATTCATTACAATTGAAGTACCTTCATCCTTTTGCATTTTTTTTAACTATTACATATGGGGTCTCCTTGTTTTATTTTTTGTTATTTTGACAACTCTTATGCAAGGTCATGTTTATTAACCAAAAATAAAATAAAAAATATCCATGGCAAGATGAAGGTTAAAATGCTATTCCTTAAACTAAAAATGTGTGAGAAGATATTTCTTATTAGAGTTTGACAGGGAACGTCAAAAATTGACCCATGCAAACTACAGGTTTTGTAGTTTTCTATTTTTACACTACGTTCTTTCTCCAAAATTTCCAGACAATTATCACTAAGTTCCACTTTAAATTAATTTTTTTTTTGGGGGAGGGGCCACTTTAAATTAACTAGCTTTCAATCAAATAAGAAATTTATGTCAGCAAGATGTCATTAACATGTCATTTCAAAGGTTTTTTTTTTTGGGTGTTTTATAGGTGGATGTTTTTATGCATAAACTTACAAACGCCCACACACAAAACTATCAAATATTACATATCAATTAACACGACATATTTATAGTTCTCGAATAATTAGTGAAATTTTAGTGAGGCCTACTAATCCCTCCATTTAAGTTGATTTAATATAGATTTTAGTAAATATAATACTAGGGACAAACCCGTGTGATGCACGAGATATATGTAGACCTCATCTCCAACCCTTCTTCCTTTTTTCACACCCGTAGTTGGGATATTAGATAAATAAATATAGTATCTATGGGGGTGGTTAAAATGTTTTTCTTAAAAAATTTAAATGAATGGAAGTGAATTAGCTTAGTGGAGGAGTGACTCTATGAGAAATGTGATAGAATGTGGCTGAATCTTTCTAAATACAATCAATGTGTATTTCTGAGTTTACACAAAAAAAACCCACACAATAACACAGCTTTCTTGCAGAAATGCACTACACCAACACACACACACACACACACACACACAAAAAGAAGAAATGTGAGTCTGAAGCCTATAAATACCAGCATTGCTTTCTCCTCACAACCCCAACAAGCATTTGTTAGAAAGAAAGGCGAATAAAGAGAGATTATTTGGGGGATGGCAGATAGGGCAGTGAGCACTGGGGAGGGATCAGCCGAGACCCGTCAGGGTTTCAAAGATAAGGATGGGAGTCCGATTCCGCCGAAGAGGAAGAAGGTGACGAAGATGATGGGTTAGTGCGTAGTCCAATCTGTTCGTTTTGCTATCAACAATTTGAAGGACCAGAAAAAGATCAGGCCTGGTGATGAGGGGTCTTCTTGATCATAGTACCATATATTTACTATATACTATACACTTAATAAAATATATATATGTTGTCGAACTTGTTTTAATTATGTAGCCAATCACTAGGGATTGGTACGTGGGTGGTGTATTTGCTCTGTTTCCGTATAATTTTATGTTTCCTATGGTTCATAACTGAAGTTTACCAAGCATTCATATGTTCAGTTTATCAACTCTAATGGCTCTTACAGGAAGCATTTTAGTAGGATGGAATTGCATTGACAGTGTCTCGTCAATTTTGGGTTTCTATTGGGTATTAAACTATTAGCCAATCTATTTAATTAATATTGTTAGATAATCTAATATTATTTAACTGATTATGTCATGTTCGGATTGATATATAATAACCAGTGAACCATAGATCACGGCTCCTCTCTCTCTCTTACTCTCTCACACACACACACAAAACCCACCATCCATTGGCTCCCAATAAAATACAAATCTACTTGGTCTTTATAATTGTAAAATTCCTAAAAAAGAATTCTCTAATTTCAAAAGGAGTTATATAATGCCTACTAAAAAAATTTAGGTCTAGGAACGAATTCTCCGCAATGTCTCTGTCTTGCTATTTAGAAGACGCATCTCCCCTTGACATTTCTAATTTTCCATAGGGTCTCCCAAGCTTTAATAGCCACAAACCAATGAATCAAACAATGATACCCGCGAAAGTAAGGTCTTATTACTAATCAAGGGTGACCTTAGCAAAACAAAATACCAGCAGAAGACATTATGCAATACATGACAGCCAGTTTTTTAACCAGGTATAAGCTTACTTGATTGTGAAATTGAATGGTTGAACATAAACAGAAATCCTGATTAAAAAAAAGAGAGAAAGAAATCGGCCATATTATTATATCACCATTTATTTATAGAACAAATAAATTAGACTAATATGGTTCAAACCTCCCTTTGAAGTCTCTCTCGCAGAAGGTGTTCACCAACTTTTTTTATATCAAATCAGTTTTATTTAGAAGAAAATGACAGATAGATTCTTAGGGATAGGAAAGATGACGAAAAGTCGTATAATCAAACCTTTCCAAGTCTAAACGACCTTTCCTTTAATTCTTTCTGATGGGATTTTTCTGAAATGCTCCATGATGAAGACACGTGTTCTCGGTATTACTAAAATACTGTTGCTAAGATCAAGCACCATCGGCGCATAAAGGTCCTCGCCCCCGAGGTACTCGTCATATAGGATCATGGCATTCAGTACGTTTTACAACCAACACGTAGCCTCGGTCTGATATGGTACCTCGGTCGGTATCTCTCCCTCGGTTCCGAGATGAGCCTTTCCTCGGTGCCGAGGTGTACCCCGTCCTGGACGCCTCCTCTACTCCAGGATAAGCTATTGACGTACAGGTCATTAGCCTAGACTAGTTTACGCTATTCATCATGACCTCATCTTACACAATTAGTGTCAGAACGTACTGGAATGCAAGGGTCACAACCAATAGGGGATGAACACGTGGCGTATGATATCACATCGAAGACAGAAACCGCATGCCGTTGCTGACACGCGACTTGGAAAAATAAACGATTAATTACACCATTCCCTTGATGAGACCGCATTCAATGCGGTAAGGCTCAGAAATGAAAGGCAATAAATGCTCCTAATACAGAGCATTTATTGCATCCTCCCCGAGAGGAGTACATTGTACCGTCGGCATCCCGATGACCCAGCATTGATTGCTCGGGACCCCGAGCAGTTAAGAAGAGAAGACATTCCTTATCAGAATCAGTGCGCACACTGCCTGTACCTAATGATCACCTACTGACTACACTGACAGCAATCATGAGCTTTTGAGGTATAAATACTCCTTGCAAAAGGCAAGACGGGTATGCAACAAAAAACTCTTTACTACAATACACACTCAGTGTTTTCTCATTCCTCTCTCTTTCAAAAAGACTGACTAGATCGTCGGAGGGGATACGCCGAAAAACACTCCGGCGCCCTTCTAACTTGTTCTTCTTTGTCCCAGGAACCTCTTTCGGCCTTACAGGATCGTTCTTTCGCTCCCCCAGGGTCTCCCGTTGCCGTTCCAGGTTACCACCGGACCTCGCAGGCTGTTCCAAGCAGCGTGGTTGATCACTCAACTGGCTCACTCGAGTTCACCAAGAGAGAGATCTGTTCTCGTTTTTTATATTGTGCAGGATCTTCCACGCACAATCTGGCGCCGTCTGTGGGAAACGACTAGTTTTCCTAGTTTTTTCTCTATAAAGAACAGTGACCATGGTGAACACTCGACAGAAAGGGAAAGGCCCCCACCAAAGGAGTCTCGAGTTACAAGCTCCCTGTCATCACGGAGGAAGGGATCACACCGATATGAATAAAAGTGCCTCTACTCGGTTAAGAGGGGTTACCCCTCAAACCAGTATGGGAATCAGGTCAGGGGGATCAGCCCCCTTGGCTCGTCAGCTGGCGGAGGTGATTGAAGAAAAGTTTGGCGATAGATTACGACAGTTGGAAAAGGATAATGTAAACGTCCTAAGCCGGCTCAACGAGTTTGCCGCCTCTGGCAAAGGATCGAGGGATTCATTCCTTTCTCGTGGGCTTCCCGTCCGGGAGGTGGAAACAAAGGATCTAAGAAACTACCTAAACAACAAAGTAGAAAGCTCTAGGGCCCCAAAGCGACCCAGAACCGGCGAGCATCATCATGACAACCATTCAAGGAAAGCAAGACCATTGGCCCTGGACGACCTCCGGCGAGGTTTGTCTAGACGGAGGAAGGGAGATGAATCCGAGGAGGACTCAACCCAATCCACACGACGCCCAGGAAATGAGGGGCTTACCGATGAACTCAAGGACTTCAGAAGGCATCCCGTCAGGGAAGATATTGATCTCAGAGCCCGGTTAGACTCCAGGAGAAAAGGTAAGGCTGTCCAGGATGAGGCCGAGGACGAAGTCATAGAAACACCCTTTACGAGGGAGATTGGTGAGATGGAGGTTTTAAGAAAGTTTGTCGTGCCGCGGTTCAAAACTTATGACGGGCGGTCCGATCCCGAAGCCCATGTCAGGCAATACAAGCAGATGATGTCCCTCTATCATTCGGACCAACGGTTTCTTTGCCGAGTGTTTCCTATGAGCTTGGGGGACTCTGCGATGAAGTGGTTTGAGGCATTTCTCCCTAACAGTATTGGGTCCTGGAAGGAATTGACTAAGCAGTTCCTGGCTTGATTCATTACGGGGAGTAAGCGCCCCAAAGACATTGGATCATTGCTGACCCTCAGACGGAGGGAATCCGAGATTTTTCGCCAGTACGCCATCCGATACTGGGAAGAGGTTAATGAGGTAGAAGGCTGCTCGGAGGTCATGGCAGCAGCATCTTTTCGGCTCGGCTTGGCAAGGGACACAAACCTGTACCGATCCCTGACCAAGAAGACTCCCTCGGATATGGGGGAACTAATGGCCCGGATAAACAAATACTCGAGGATTGAGGACGAGATGGGAAGCAGCAAAGGCCGAGCCCTCCAATCTAAGAGAAAATAGAAGGAGCGGGAAGATATTCCCCGAAAGGGATTGCTACCCCCTCCAGGGGGTTCGTCCAGAGGAGTTCACACTGTGTTCAAGGAACCCATCTTCAAGTTGCTCCATAAAATCAAGCACGAGCCGTTCTTCAAATGGCCGCCTAGGATGCAGAGCGACCCCTCCACCCGTGATCAAAAGGTTAGGTGTTCCTATCACCGGGATTTCGGGCATCGCACCGAAAGTTGCCGGGTGTTCAAATCGTTCTTGAAAAGATTGGTCCGAGACGGATATTTGAAAGAGTACATAGAGCCCAGGCTAGAAGAGAGACAAGCCCTTGCCCCGACCGAGGAGTCGGACAACATCATAGATGTCATCCATATATGTCCCCTGGATCGCCCCACGTCCAAGGAACTCGAGTCCGACCTCAAAAGGGTAGCTTTTACGAGGAAGGTAGCCGAGGCTGATATAGGGCCACCTAGTAAAAGGGTCAGGACGGGTGAGCTTGGCATTACATTCTCCGACGCGGATTTGACAGGCGTAGCGACTCCTCATAACGACGCCCTTGTCTTGACCCTAAGGATAGGAAAATTCGATGTCAAAAGGATTTTGATAGACTCTAGAAGTTCCTCGGAGGTGATGTACTCCAAAACTTTAAAACGGATGGGTCTTGGCCCCAAAGACCTCACCAAAGTCAGGACACCCCTCATCGGATTCAACGGCTCGTTCGCCCTGCCCGTGGGGAAAATCACATTGCTAGTTGTCACAGGTCCCTTTGTCATCGACATCGAGTTTGTTGTGATCGATACGGACTCTCCCTACAACGTGATTATGGGGCGAACATGGCTGCATGCGTTGGGAGTGGTGTACTCCACTTTCCACCAGAAATTAAAATTCACCACGCCAGAAGGTATCATGGAGATCCGGGGGGACCAAGCGTCCGCGAAAAATTGTTTTTATTCAACCGTTCGAGTCGGGGCGTTCAGCCAGGAGAAGGGGCGAGCACCGGAAGAGATTATGGAAAAATAGCAATCACAGTCCGGGCGTCCAGGAATGGATGACCCCCGGATAGACCCAACTGAGCGGTCGGTAGAAGACCTCCGGAAGGTACCCTTGGTGGAGGGAGAAGAAGAGAGGTATTTCTTAGTTGGGACCTCGATGCCCACAGCCGAACAAGAGGAAATGATCGAGTTCCTAAGGGGAAATACAGACGTGTTCGCGTGGAACGAGATGGAAATGACGGGGGTAGACCCCGAGATAATCACACATAGGCTGCATGTTGACCCGTCGCACAAGCCAGTCAAACAAAGGCCACGACGCATGGCCCCGCATCACACCAGCGCGGTCAACGAGGAAATCGACAAACTCCTGAAGGCCGACGCCATTCGAGAGATACAGTTCCCAGAATGGCTGTCTAATACGGTCTGCGCAAAGAAAAAAGGGGGGAAATGACGTTTCTGCGTAGACTTTACAGATCTAAACAAGGCATGTCCCAAGGACGACTACCCCCTGCCAAAGGTGGACCAGCTGGTAGATGCCACTGTCGGATATGAACGAATGGACTTCCTGGATGCCCGAGCAGGATATCATCAGAAGGGAGTTTACTGTTACAAAGTGATGCCGTTTGGACTAAAGAACGCCGGGGCAACATACCAAAGACTGATGAATCGGATGTTCAAAAAGCAGATCAGCAACACCATGGGGGTCTACATAGACAATATGCTGGTGAAGAGCAAACGAAGTTGTGATCATCTGAAAGATTTGGCGGATACCTTCTCCACCCTCAGGGAGTATGGGCTGAAGCTGAATGCGGCAAAGTGCGTTTTCGGAGTGGAATCAGGTAAATTCCTCAGATACCTGGTTAGTCAACGAGGAATCGAAGCCAACCCGGATCAGATTCAAGCGATCCTGGACATCCGGAGCCCCCGCACTGTCCGAGAAGTCCAGAAACTCACAGGGATGCTGGCTGCACTTAACCGTTTCGTCTCACGCTCTTCGGACAAATGCAAACCCTTTTTCGGAGCAATCAAGAGTGCTGGGAAGAATATGTGGAGCCGGGGTGTGAGGACGCCCTGGCTGGAATCAAGGAATACCTAAGGACTCTTCCAACCTTATCCGTCCCCATCCAGGGGGAGATGTTGTTCTTGTACCTGGCAGTATCTGAGTTTGCGGTAAGCGGGGTACTTATCCGTGAGCATGAGCACCGCCAGAAGCCGATTTATTATATAAGCAAGGCGCTCCTGGACGCAGAGACAAGATATCTACCCCTAGAGAAACTGGCTTTATCCCTGGTCACCACTGCAAGGAAACTGCGGCATTATTTTCAGGCGCACCCAATCACTGTCCTTACCGATCAGCCCTTGAAAGCGATCTTGAGGAAAGCGAACTCTCCGGAAGGATTTCCAAGTGGGCAGTAGAGTTGGGGGAGCACGACATTCATTTCAAACCCCGAACTGCGATAAAAGGTCAAATATTGGCAGACTTCATAGCTGAGTTTTCGGGGGAGCATCCCGTTCTAGAAGGACCGCCTCCTCCCGACTTAGCGTCTCCAACGAATTGTGAAGGATCGCCATGGCTTTTGTGTGTGGACGGTTCGTCAAATAGTAAGGGGTCCGGAATCGGTATCTTGCTGACCTCTCCAGATGGGATTATTGCGGAGCAGGCCGTTCGGCTGGGATTCAAGGCTTCGAATAATGAAGCTGAATACGAGGCCCTCATCTCAGGACTTCGGTTAGCTGAGGCGACTGGAGTTACCGATTTAATCGTGCATTGTGATTCTATGCTAGTAGTCAATCAAGTAACGGAGAGTTTGAGACAAGGGACCCTAGGATGAAGGCCTACCATCACCAGGCGACGACTGTAATTCGAAGGTTCGGCCGGATTGAAATCAAACAAGTGTCCCGAGACAAGAACACACATGCCGACGCCCTGGCTTGTCTAGCCTCGGCGGTGGACTCCTCCCAGTCGCGCAGGATCACCATTGAATACCTTCCCGCATCCTGCATAGACCATGCTCCCGAGGCAATGGTCATCCAGGACGCACACAAGCCGCCCAGTTGGATTGATCCCTTTCTCAGGTTCCTAACAACAGGAGATCTCCCGGAGTGTTCAAAGGAAGCAAGGAAGATAAAACTCAAAGCTCCAAGATTTTGGGTCTCTCCGGATCAGAAACTGTATCGGAGGTCTTTCTCAGGGCCTTACTTGCTATGCGTCCAAGAAGACCAAGTACAAGACCTTCTCTATGAGGTACATGAAGGAATATGCGGGGGGCACTCTGGGGGGCGATCAATGGCACACCGCATCATGTCTCAGGGATATTGGTGGCCGCAAATGCAAAGGGATGCGCGCGCATACGTCCAAAAATGCGACCAGTGTCAGAAGTTCTCCCCTGCAATCAGGCAACCCGCGAGGGACTTACACCCCCTGACCAGCCCTTGGCCATTCGCCCAGTGGGGGCTCGATTTAGTTGGACCCCTGCCTAAGGCTCCGGGAAATAGGAAGTTCCTCATTGTGGCCACAGATTATTTCACCAAGTGGGTAGAGGCGGAGCCGTTGACTCATATCCGCGACATAGATGCCAAAAAGTTCGTCTGGGAGAACATAATCATCAGGTTTGGGATTCCCCGGGCACTGGTGTCGGATAACGGGACTCAATTCACCGGCGGGCGTTTCAAGTCTTTCTGTGAGCAACTCGGGATCCGTAATTTCTACTCCACCCCTGCCTATCCTCAAGCCAACGGGCAGGCAGAGGCCTCCAACAAGACAATTATCAATGGGATCAAGAAGAGGTTGGAGAAAGCCAAGGAAAAATGGGCGGAAGAACTATTAAACATTTTGTGGGTGTACAGGACCACCCCTCGGTCCTCGACAGGGGAAACCCCATACTCCCTGGCATACGGAATGGAGGCAATCATACCCCTCGAAGTAGGGCTCCCGACCATAAGGACCCAAGCTTTCGACGAAGGGGGGAATGACCGTCAACTGGGATTGGATTTGGATCTAGTGGAAGAAAGAAGGGAGGCAGCCGCCTTGAGGATAACTAAGTATCAGGAGAAGATTTCCCAACTATACAACAGAAGGGTCAAGGCGCGAGAATTCCGAATAGGCGATCTGGTCCTCAGAAGGGTAACGCCAATACCCGTGATCCAACAGAGGGAAAAATGGGACCTAACTGGGAAGGGCCTTACAAAGTGATATCAATCGGGGGCGCCGGGTCGTACAGATTAGAAGGCATGGATGGAAAACTTGTAATGCGACCATGGAATGTTATGAATCTAAAGAAATATTACTTTTGAAGTATTCTCTCCCTCAAGTGCTTGCCAACGACAAAGATAAAGGGCAAGGCCCTGGGGACAGAGTTCAAGGGCTCCTGTCCCCGAAGCATATACAGGAGCAAGCCTCCTGGAAGGGCAAGGCCCTGGGGACAGAGTTCAAGGGCTCCTGTCCCCGAAGCAAATACAGGAGCAAGCCTCCTGGAAGGGCAAGGCCCTGGGGACAGAGTTCAAGGGCTCCTGTCCCCGAAGCATATACAGGAGCAAGCCTCCTGGAAGGGCAAGGCCCTGGGGACAGAGTTCAAGGACTCCTGTCCCCGAAGCAAACACAAGAGCGTGCCTCTTGAATGGGCGAGTCCCCGGAGACAGTCCCAAAAAAAAAAAAAAAAAAAAACAAAACACTATTGTACGCAAAAAAGGAAAAAGTACTCATGATTTATTTCAAGAAGAGGGGCTTTGCGTCCCCAAAGGCTACAAAAGAAAAAAGAGTACAATCAAAAAGAAAAAGGGGCTTTCATCTGGCCCCGGGCATCTCCACAACATCAGCCGAGGGCGAGTCAGCATAAAAAGGTTGAGAAGCTTCTGGAGCAGGCAGAAGGAGAGGTACTTCGGCCACAGAGAGACCTTGAGCAACATGATGATCAGGGGCATGGTCCGTCGGGGCCTCTTCGGACAAGTCCACTATCACTGTCTCGGGCGGATCCGCCGAGACTTGCACCGGCGTGGGGATCTCATCCTCGGCAGCATTCTCTGCTTCGGCCTGTTCCATCTCTGCCGAGGGCAAGTACTTGTGCATCTGGAAGAGCGGGGAGTCTGACGGGATTCTAGCAGACTGGAGCGCCTCGTCCCACCCTTTCTTGAAGAACTCTTTGCTGTTTTCCTCAAGAGCAGGGAGCACGTCATCGGCGAACTCTTCCCGGAGTTGCTCCTCCGACTTCCTGTTCAGTGCCTCGGCTCTGATCCTGTCCAGCTCTTGGGTGAGAGCCAGACAGCTTTCCTCTGAGTCAACCGCCCTCTCCTCTGCGGCAGAAAGCCGCCGCGTCTGCTCAGTGATCCTCCCCTCAGCATCGGCAAGGGCAGCACTTAACTTTTCAGCGCCAACCTTAACTGACTCGGCATCCTTGAGGAGTTGTTCGATTTGGGCAGCCTGCCCCGCCAGGGTAGAATCCCTGGCAGCTACGTCCTCCATAGCTCGGGCGAGGGCCCCCTCCGCCTCTTCCTTCTGCTCTCGGGCCCGCTGGAGGTCCATCCTAGACCCATGGTACCGCGCAGCTATTACAGAGATCTGTTGGGTAGCCTGCAAAGGAGGGAAAAAGGCGTGTCACAAAAATAGAAAGCGAGAGAGCAGAAACCAAAGCAAAAATGAACTTACCACCAGGGAATTCTGGATGATAGAGCGGAACAACACGTTCGTTGATCGCCCCCTGTGAGCCGCCATGAGGATCCAGCCAAATGGAATCATCGACCCTGATCACTCGATTCATGTGATCGGTGGCTCGGGGATTCCACTCCGCGGCTTCCACTGTCGGCGGAGGGGAAGGGGGAGTCTGTTGCTGCCGTTGTTGCTGTTGTTGCTGTTGTCGTTGCTGTTGCTGTTGCTGCTGTTGCGGAGGAGCAGGGGGTAACCCACGGCCTCTCCCGCTTTGCTGCTGAGCGGAAGGTGCCCTGGATCCTCTGCCGAGGCCATCGTGCCTATGTTGACCCTTCTCTCCTCCTCTACCTGAGGATCCCGGTCACGCACTTGACCCCGACTAAGAACTCTCGAGGATGGGGTGGAACTGGTCCCTGCAGATGGGGTGCCGCCGATCGATCCTCGACCCCTCCCGGCAGCAAGAGCTTGCCTCTGCCTCAGGAACCCCAGGTCAATACGAGGCGTGCTGGACATCGCGACCTCGAGGGCGTCCTCGGAGTCTAGAGATTGTAGGACTTGGAAGTCTGGCCATAAGTCTCCTCCCGAAGTCCCCACCTCGGTGTCCGAAGGAACAACGTCCTCTCTAACCCCGAGCTCTTCAACAACTCCCTCTACCTCTGCCTCTGAAGCCCGATCAGGGTCTTCCTCCAAGTTTTCCTCGACCTCCTGCCTCGCCGCCTGATCAAAGAGTTCAGACCACCGCGAAGGCTCAAAAGGCTGAGGAAGCTGTGAAAATTTCTTATACTCGGGGGGTGTAATTCAGCAGGATGTGGGCAGCCCGGCCGAGCTCGTTGTCACCAGTAAATCTCCAAACCGTGACTAGGTCGGCAAAGTTCACCAGCGACCGAGGGGGAGGAGCTGTTTCCCGAGCAGAAATATCTGCACAAACAAAAAAGTAGTCATGAACATGGGAAATCTAGAGAACGAAATAATAAACCCGAAGGAACCGACGTACTTGTCGTTCTCCATTCCAGAGGGCATAACAAGCCGTTATATTCGGGACCAACACCTCTCTGCCAAGATCCCTTAAAAATAAGAATATCGTCCTTGTACCCCTTGTCCGAGTCGGGAAGATGAGTTACAAGGTACATGGAAGGGTCCCTGGCTTTGAGGTAGAAGTGTTGGTGAGGCATGACTCTCAGGACGGAATAACAAAAAAGGAGATCGTTGAGCCCAATATTTACCCCGAGATGCCTATTGAGCTCTAAGACCCCCATAATTATTCTGAAGACAGTAAAGCAACACTGCCCGGGGAAGAGGCGGAAGTGAGAGAGGAACTGAAGAAGTAAAGGGGGTAAAGGAAACCTAATTCCTCCCTCTATTATGGCCTTGGTATAAAAGGGCATAGCATCCTCGGCCCCGAGGGTAGAAGAGTGCACCACCGGGTCATAATCCTCTATGTCTACGCACGGGGGAATGCCGTACTTGACCTTAAACCTATTAATCTGCTCACCACCCTTTACTTTATACTTTCCCGACCCCGAAGAACCAGCCTGAGGATTCTCGGGAGCAGGGCGACGACGAGGCATCTCTAAAGAAAGTGAGAAAGTGGAGGGTGTTTTTCCTTAAAAATCCCTGAGGAAGCTTCCCGAGGATTAGGTATCAACCGGAGACACCTCTAGTCATCGGAAAACAAAAAGGGATAGGAGGAAGAAAAGAAAGAAACTAGGACTCACCCGAATGTCAGACAGAGTTTTTTCTGGAAAACTTTAGGCGACTCCTTCCAGAAAGTTCAGAAGCAACGATGGGTCTGCTGGCCTTAAGACTTTAAGGAAGAATGGGCAGTCGACGATGGAAGAGGAAAGAGATCTCCGGCGAAGATTCAGGAAAAGACTCTCTTGAGGAAGTTCGGAATAGCGAAACAAGAAAATGCAAGAGGAACCCCATTTATATAGTGGCAGTTTCATCATTGGGCGCGAAAAACGAAACGGCGCATTTAATGCACACGACATCCTAAGCCGGGGAAAGCGGCTCGAGGCAATGATGAAGCATTTGTGGTTGTTGGAAAACCCTTCGTCTCCTTACGACGCGTGCCCTCGGTGTCAGAAGATCGAAGGCTGGGGGGCAGTTGATGGGACTTTTCTGAAATGCTCCTTGATGAAGACACGTGTCCTCGGTATTACCAAAACACTGTTGCTAAGATCAAGCACCATCGGCGCATAAAGGTCCTCTCCCCTGAGGTACTCGTCATATAGGATCATGGCATTCAGTACGTTTTACAACCAACACGTAGCCTCGGTCTGATATGGTACCTCGGTCGGTATCCCTCCCTCGGTTCCGAGATGAGCCTTTCCTCGGTGCCGAGGTGTACCCTGTCCTGGACGCCTCCTCTACTCCAGGATAAGCTATTGACGTACAGGTCATTAGCCTAGGCTAGTCTACGCTATTCATCATGACCTCATCTTACACAATTAGTGTCAGAACGTACTGGAATGCATGGGTCACAGCCAATAGGGGATGGACACGTGGCGTATGATATCACATCGAAGACAGAAACTGCATGCCGTTGCTGACACGCGACTTGGAAAAACAAACGATTAATTACACCATTCCCTTGATGAGACCGCATTCAATGCGGTAAGGCTCGAAAATGAAAGGCAATAAATGCTCCTAATACAGAGCATTTATTGCATCCTCCCTGAGAGGAGTACATTGTACCGTCGGCATCCCGATGACCCAGCATTGATTGCTCGGGACCCCGAGCAGTTAAGAAGAGAAGACATTCCTTATCAGAATCAGTGCGCACACTGCCTGTACCTAATGATCACCTACTGACTACACTGACAGCAATCATGAGCTTTTGAGGTATAAATACTCCTTGCAAAAGGAAAGACGGGTATGCAGCAAAAAACTCTTTACTACAATACACACTCAGTGTTTTCTCCTTCCTCTCTCTTTCAAAAAGACTGACTAGATCGTCGGAGGGGATACGCCGGAAAACACTCCGGCGCCCTTCTAACTTGTTCTTCTTTGTCCCAGGAACCTCTTTCGGCCTTACTGGATCGTTCTTCTGCTCCCCCAGGGTCTCCCGTTGCCGTTCCAGGTTACCACCAGACCTCGCAGGCTTTTCCAAGCAGCGTGGTTGGTCACTCAACTGGCTCACTCGAGTTCACCAAAGGAGAGATCTGTTTTCGTTTTTTATATTGTGCAGGATCTTGCACGCACACTTTCATTTCCAAATTTGTTGCTTCTACCTTGAGATTGTCGATAGAATCGTATGGTTCCATAGGCAAATTCGACAAAAAAGTGACATATTTTTACACGAACAATCCTATTTTTAGGAAAATTACACTTTGACCATATATATACCCTCAATTAACATATTTTTTAAATTTTACCTTCAATTATGTGATTAGTCATACTTCGCTCTAATGATTATCATCCGTTACAGATTTGACAAAAATTTATTTCATTTTTCCCATCTCCCATCCAAAAAATCTATGTTTTTTTTTTTCACTTTGTCGTGACACTTTGACAATTTTTATCTAAAAAGATTGTGAACACGTGTTAGGTACAATATGAAATAATTTAATAGTTGAGGGGAGAATATAAAACATTCAATCATTCTAGAGACTAGTAAACCGAGCCCATAGGTAAAGGGGTCAATGTATGATTTACTCCAATTTTAAAAATTAACGTTTTTGATTGCTTGGTCAAAACATGGCTTATTTAATGTTGGTTATGGATTGTTCTATGAGCAATGCTATATGAATTTAAAAAATAGACTTGATAATCTCAATCATTGATTTTACTGTGGGTCCCAGCATTTATTAGGATCCACTACCTATTCAATGGTTGAGATTACCAAGTCTAATTTTTAAGTCTGATTTTTAAATCCATCTAACATTATTCTTGTTCTATTCACTCTTAAATCAATTCTTGTCATCAGGGTCGGGGCGGTAATTGGTATTTATCGTCCTTAGCCCAAATTGTGCCATCGACGACACTCGTTAAAAAAATTTGAGTTCTTTGAAAGTCAGTATACTTAATTAAATTTATTTGACAAAAAGTATATAGAACAAAATATTTTTTAAAAAAATTAACTGTTAAGTTACAAAGACATAAATACCCATTTTAGGATCATTTAATTCAAAATCTCTTATCTTTAATATTCTTTGATTCATGTGTGTTTCTTAATACAAATAAATACTTATTTAATGCATCTTGATTCATGAGTATTTGTATATATATATATATATATATATATATATATATATATATATATATATATATATATATACTTGTTGTTAAATCTCTTATCTAAATTTTGAATTATCTTTAATGTACCTTGATTTATGCGTTTTTTTTTAAAAGTGATTTTGTTTTCAAATTATATTTAATGCACTTTGATTCAAGCATTTTTTTTTTGAAAAATTGTGTTTATTTTTAAATTAATTTAATATCCGAATAATATAATAGTGTAACAATAACAGTGTAACAAATACACTGTAACAAAGACAGTGTAACAAAAACAGTGTTCAATATTTTTGTATATGTGGTAACAAATGCAAAACGAAAATGTACTATTTTGAATGAAATTATATGTTTGATAATATGTAATAGTACAATATTTTGTGTAAATAGCTTGTTGCACTGTTATTGTTATATTGTTACACTTTTATTGTTACATTATTATACTATTTGGATATTAAATTAATTTAAAAATAAAATCACTTTCAAAATAAAAAATTGCATGAATCAAGGTGCATTAAAGATAATTCAAAATTTAAATAAGATATTTAACAACAGGTATATATATACATACATACATAAGTATTTATAAAAGTGTATATATATAATGCATGAATCATATATATAAGTATATATACATACATACATACATAAATGTATATATATATTATATTAAAATTATCTCATAAAACTAGGAGATATTTAATGCATCATTTTTCAAAGAAAAGTGGTGCATTAAATACACATGGATTAATAGAGGGCAAAATGTCACAAAAAAAATCAGTAAAATTCAAATAATGTATTTAGATACAAATAAATATCAAAATTAAGGACTTAATTACCCAATATTTTTTTCTATGTATTTTTTGATAATTAAGTCTAATTGGGTGCACCTCCTTCCAATTTTCCCAAAAAAAGTTTTAGTCTCAAGCTTTCATTATGTCAAACTATGGTGTTCAATGCGAGCAACAAATTCAATGGGTTTCAAGTTATTTTCATAGAAAAGAAGAAGATATTTTCATTAAAGGGCAAATTACATTTTGTTAGGAAATGAAGTGATCCCGTCTTATTTGTTAGGAAATGAAGTTTTTGGACTATCTTCTTCAATCAGATACAGTGAGCAATAAATTAATAATAAACAGTAACTGAAAGTAGCTGAAAATGAGTATCTATCTCTTTTGGAAATACAATTTGTGTCTTCGACATGAAAAGACTGTCTTAACCACCGGACAAAAGGGACCAAACAGGCACTATTGATGGCCAAATTGCAAACTTCAAATATGCCAAATGGAGATTAAAAGGCTACTAGTCCCAAATTAAAATGAAAATGTGGGAGGAATACAAGATTTTGTGAAATGAAGGTATACTAAGTTGGTCATAGTGGGACCGGCAAACCTTGACCCATGCAAACTAGAGGAATTGTCGTTACTTTGGACAACCATGTAATCAAATTAGAAATTCAAGTCAGCAAGATGTCATTGAGACGTCATTCTATAAAGTTTTTATTGGTCAATATTTTATGCATGAATTTTTCTACCCACACCCGCCCACACAAACACACAAAATTACAAATGCGAGTCTTCTTCCTCGGAGTGCACACAATGATAAAAATAATGGTCGGTATATTGTTGCCTATCGTCCAATAATAATGTGTTCACCAAAATTGATGACATCTACGATTAATTTAAAGGTCATTTCTGAAAAGTAAAGTTTAGAAATGAAATTGCATAAACAAGACTTTAGAAGGTGTTATGCGCGGTGATTTTTGCACAATATATAAAAAGACAGATCTCTTCTTTGGTGAACTCGTATTCGTTGAGAATGTGGTGGATCCCGCAGTAAGGAATGAGTTGAGGGAGGTTTAAGGAGTGGTGATGAATTGTTCCAGCGGCTGTCCAACCGGTTCCGGTGGATCGCAGGATACTCCTGACACATTCAAAACAAGTTAGAAGGGCGTTGGAGTATTTTTTGGCGTATCCCCTCCGACGATCAAATAAATTTTTTGAGAAAGAGGAAGAAGAAAGTATTGTATTATTCTTAAGGGGTGATTTTGCGCATCTTTGATTCATATTTTTGGAACTATTTATACCTCTAAAGACTCATCATTATTGATGACTTAGTCAGTAGGTAACACTTAGACATAGGACAATGTGTCTCCTATTTTGCATGTGGGAGACCCCGTTATTGATTGCTCGGGCTGCTAAGCAGTTAATACTCTTTTATCGATGTAAAGACTTTACATGTTTAAAATTCAGAGCATTTAATACTCCATATCTTCGGCTTCTCATGCTTATTGTGGATGTCACATCACTCAAGATTTGTTAAATGTTTGCCTGGGATAGCTGTAAATCAGAAGGGGTATTTTTGTTTCTCTACCCCTTATCCTATACTTTATGCCACGAGTCGGATCCTCTCTGGTTGAGTGTCCAGTCTATTATGTCATTTTGACTTCATTGTGCAAACTCAAGTCAAATTCAAGTAACTCAGTTTGATTAACAGCCTTATTCTTAACTTTTAAAAATTATAACTGACACATTAAAAAAGTTATAACTTAATCTTAAATAATTATAAATTTTAATATGATATTTTATTTGATCCCGTAGCCTTCGCCCTTTATCACCTGACAATCTCCTTTAATAGTTATATAACTCCGGTTCTCTTGATATGACCATAATGCCGCAGGTAACGCTGCCATGGCTTCTGCCAGTACGGTGCTGTTAAGGATATAATTTTTTTTTATATCATTAGATGTTTAATTTTGTAATGAACGAATTTTTAAAAAAATATTATTTAAATTTAATTTGAAAACTTAATTCAATATAATCATATTAATTAATTCACAAAAAATACTATAACATTACTTTTGTAAGATATCCATACTAGTTCTATGGGCCCACCTCCTTAAGGAACCCGTCAAAAATTTGGTCAAACCGCAGGGCACATTGCCTAGCCCATTATTTGAAACCTCCTTGTTACCATGACTTTTTCTCCTCCACTTTCCATGACTTTGAAAAATCTGGACTTTCCAAAAGTTTTCCGATAGAAATGCTTTGCAATCCAAAAACACTTTCTCTGTATTAGACAAGCCATGGACTTTGGTTAATTCAGTTATTAGGGTGCTACCTCGACTCCGACTCTCATTGGTTTCAAAAGCAACCGCGTTGCGAGGCGTGAAAAGTATTTGTTCTATTCACGCCTTACCAAAAACAAAAATATAAAACACATTATTAACAAAATACTTTTAATGACAATTTAGGCTTTGTTGCAAATGTTTTCGTAGTAGCTTTCTCTGGAAAAAAAACTTTGCCACAACAAATAATTTGTCGCTAAAGAAATGTATTGGCGATGAGCAATTAGGTCAAAAATAAAAATAAAAATTAAAACCGTCTTCACTGTGTTTGTGTGGTGAAACCATTGTTACTCTCATGTGCAATCACCTCCAACCTCAAAAGGGATCTAGAAGTCCTTTATTTTTGATCTGTTTTCGTGGTGCAAGTAAGCTGGTATGTAATTTTTATTGTATATTTGAATCATTTGTTCTTGACTTAAATATGCCTTACACTTCATATGATTCACACCGACACTAAAATCAACCAAATCAAGGAAACCATTTAATTAATCAACTTCATTTTGATTATTAATATCATTAGAAATCCATTGGTTGTTCGTTGATTGTGTTATGATAATTTGATAACTTTACAAATTTATCGCCATTGACATACCCCATCCTTTAGCGTTTTTAGTACAATTATCTATACTTAATGGGGTCTCGTTATTTTGATAACCCTTGGGCGAGGTAATCTTAACTAACAAAAAAAAAAAAAATTGATGGCCAGAACTGCAACTTCAAAATGTGAGAAAAGATAGGAATCTTAAGTTTCTTGTTTGAGTATGACGGGACGTCAAAAGTTGACACATGCAAACCGGAGGTAGTGTAATTTCTTGTTTTACACTATGTTTTTTCTTCAAAATTTCCGGACAACTATGACTGACTTACACTTTAAATTAGCCAACTTTTAATCAAATTAGAAATTTATGTCAGCAAGATGTCATTAACATGTCATTGACCCTTTACATTATGTTTTATGCATGAATTAATCTACCCAAAAACGCCCACACACAACCACACAAAACTACAAATGGGAGTCCACACAATCATAGAAACAATGGTTCCTAAATTAACTTCCTACATAATGCTGTGTACACCAAAACTTATATCAAATATTACGTATCAATTAACACTACATATTCATAGTCCTAAAATAATTATAGAAATTTTAGTGAATAAAATTTTAGCGGCAAACCCTTGAGATGCATGAGATTTAGACCCTGGCTCCAACCCTTTTTCCTTCTTCCACACCCGTATTTGGGATATTAGATAGAGGAATATAGTATCTTATGGGGTGATTAAAATGTTTTTTTTTTTAAATTGAAATGAATGGCAGTAAGTTAGCGGGGTGGTAGAGTGGCTATATAAGAAATGTGGTAGAATGTGACCGAATGTTCCTTTAATTTGAGCCTTTAAATATATAGATATTATATTGATTAATATTAGGCCGCAAACATGCACACAAACACAAATACAAAGAAAATAATCAATTGGGTATTTCTCCGAGTTTATACACAAAAACCCACACAATAACACAGAGATTACTTATAAACTTTCTTGCACAAATACACACCAACACACACCTACAAACACACACACACACACACACACAAAGAAGAAATGTGAGTCTGGTCTGGCGCCTATAAATACCAGCATTGCCTGCTTTTCACAACCACAACAAGCACTTGTTAGAAAGAAAGGCACGCAAAAAAGAGTGTTTTTGAGAGATGGCAGATAGGGTGGTGAACACTGGGGAGGGAACAGCCGAGACCCGTCCGGGTTTCAAAGACAAGGGTGGGAGCTTGTTTCCGAAGAAGCAGAAGTCGGTGAAGACGATGATTGGTGAGCGCATAGGCCAATCCGTTGATTCTGCTATCAACAATTTCAAGGACAAGAAAAAGATCAAGCCTGGTGATGAGGGATCTTCTTAATATAGTACCATATGTTTATTATATAGTATATACTATACACTTCTAAAGTATGACTCGAACTTGTTTGATTATGTAGCCAAGCCAATCCCTAGGTACTAGTGGGTGGTGTATTTGTTTTGTTTCCATGTTCTATATATGTTTCCTATGGTTCATAAATGAAGTTTGCCAAGAGTTCGTATGTTTAGTTTACCAAATCTAATAGTTCTTACAGGAAGCATTTTAGTAGGATGGAAATCGATTCACATCGTCTCTTGCTATTTTGGGTTTCTATCGGTTATTAAAATATTAATCAATCCTAATCCAATTTATTAAATTAATGGTGTCAAATATTTTGATAATTGATCATGTAATGGTCAGATTGATATATATTAACTATGTCAACCATAGGTTCCCAATAAATTACAAGTTGACTTGATTTTTATAATTATAAAATTCTAAAAAAAAAAAAAAAGAATTCTCTAATTTCAAAAGGAGTTATACAATGCCTAATCAAAAAATTTAGGTCTAGGATTGAATTCTTCATGATATCTCTTCATCTTGCGATTTGTAAGACACATCTCCCCTCAATATTTCTAATTTTCCATAGGTGCTCCTGAGCTCTAATAGTCATGAACCAATGAATCAAACAATAATATCCAACGAAAGGAAAGTTTTGTTACTCGATGAGGGGCACCTTAACAAAATTAAAAATCAGTAGAAATCTATATGCAAGACATGCCAATCAAGTTTTTTAACTAGGTATAAGCCTACTTAAATGTAAAACCGAATGGTTGAACACAAACAAAAATCGACTATAGTGATTCAATAGTCTTGTCATCAATAGTCTTGTCAACAGGTTACGTTAAGTTATATCACTTTTTTTTTATAGCATAAATAAATTAGACTGATTTTGATCGAACTTCCACTAAGAAGTCTCGTTCGCAGTTGGTGTTGACCAACTTTTTTTTTCTATCAAAATCAGTTTGATTTAGAAGAAAATGACTAATTGATTCTTAGCAATAGGAAAGATAACAAAAAGTCATTTAAGCTAACCTTTTCAAGTCCGACTACCACCTATTAACCCAGAAGTCCGAATAGGACCCGTTCACTAGCAATAAACACTAATTGAAAGTTGTCGAAAATGAACACCTATCTTATCCTTTACAACAATTGAACCCGTGACTTCGACATGAAACGACTGTCCTAACCACCGGACAAAAGGGACCAAAAAGGCACATTTTGTGGCCAAATTGCAACTTCAATATACCACATTAAGATTAAAAGGCTAGTCCCAAATTAAGCCGAAAATATGCGAGGAATACAAAATTTTGTGAAAATGGGTATCCTAAGTGGGCCATAGTGGGACCAGTAAACCTTGACCCATGCAAACTAGAGGAATTATGTAATTTCTCCTTTTATCATATATATGACTATAGGAAATAAGTTCCAGTGCTTAATGGTAATAAGTCTATGTAACTAGACAACGTGATTGACAAGGGACATATTATTATTCTCCAAACTTAACGATGCGAACACCCATGCAAACTAGAGGAATTATCATTTCTCTCTCTCCAAAATTTCCAGACAATTTATGAGTGAGTTCTGCTTTGGACAACAATGTAATCAAATTAGAAATTCAAGTCAGCAAGATATCATTAATATGTCATTCTATAAAGTATTTTTATTGGTGGATATTAATGTTCCTTATAGTAGGGAGGATGAAAAGTAGGAGGGATACACTTTCGATCCTTCAAGGATGGAAAGTAGGAATGATACATTTTCCTTCCTTTGTGTTTGATTGGATGGATGAAAAATAAAAATGACTATTTTTTTTTTGTATTGGCTAAGATTAGGGGTGACAATCGATTCGTGTCGTATCAGATTTGTGTTGAGTCATTACGGGTTTGTGTCGAATATTAATCAAATCTAAATTAACTCATTTAATTAATTGTGTCGTATCAAGTTTCGAGTTAACTTATTTAATTTCGTATTGAGTTCGAGTCGTGTTATTGTGTTGAGTTAAAAATTTTTACCTTTTGTTAAAATGGAAAAAATATATATATTTTTAATTTAAAATTTAAAAATTTTTAACTTTTTTAATATATATATATATATACATATACACATTTTACTATTGTATTTTTATATAAAGTTAATGTATACATAATATATGTATATATAAAAAGATATATAGACAAATAAAATACATCTCAACACAAATAATTAACTTTTCATCCACTTTTCGTTGGATTTTGGAGGGATTAATTTTAGTGAGTTGGAAGGAAAGTTAATCCATCCATTTTTCCATCATTCCTACTTTTCTTCTTTACCAACCATGATGTTTTATTTATCATTTCAACTTTCCATCGTACCAAACAGAACATAATGCATGAATTCACATACCCCACACCCGCCCACACAAACACACAAAACTATCAATGCGAGTCCTCTTACTTGGACTCCACAGAGTAATAAAAATAATGGTTGGTATATTAACGCCCACTAATATTGTATCCCCCAAAACTTTTATCAAATTTATGTTATATATATCGACGAATGGGATTTACAAACTGTCTCCGATCCTTCTCCCTTCTCCCACACACATATCAAGGATATATCAAAATAGAGAATTTTATTTTAATAACATATGTTGTGACACATATATTTGATTTAAATTTTTTGAATGAATGATAGTTAATTTGAGGGGATAGATCTGTGTTTACATGGGATGTAGAGTGTAATTGAATGGAATCTTGTGTTGTAAGCAAATACATAAAAATTCTACAATGAGGACAATTGAAATTAAGGGAAACTTCCCCCATCATCTTTCCTCTAATTTAATTTGTTTAATATATAAGTAAATAATAATTTTAGGCCACAGACGTGCACACACAGACGCAAATATAAATGCAAAGGAAACCACAGAATGGTTTTTTCTCTGAGATTTCACATAAGCCCCACACAATCACACGCATGGACTTACTTTTAAACTTGAATACACATTTTTAAAAATACATGTACACAAACAAAAATATGAAGAAAACCACAAAACAACTTTTTCTTCGAGTTTACACATAAACTCCCACACAATCACACAGAGATTTTCCTTATACTTGAGCTTTCCATGCAATTTTAAACACAAAAACACACACATTTACACACATATATGAACATATAAACACACTAATACCCACACAAACACATACAAAGAAAGGAAGAATTGTATGGGTTTTTCTTGGAGCTTACAAAGCAACCCCCATACAATCACACCGAGACTTCCCTTCATAACTTGAGCTCCCATACAATTTGACAAACACACACACATGCACAACCACACAAACACACACAAAGAAATGAAAGAAATTTGAGTTTGCAGCCTATAAATACCCCTCATTGCTTGCTTTCTCTTCACTACCACAACAAGCATTTAGAAAGAAAGGCACAAAGAGAGAGAGACAGAGAGAGAGAGAGTTTTCGACACATGGCAGATAAGGGAGCGAACTCTGGGGATGGAACATCCTCCAACACCCGGTCGGGTTTCAAAGACAAGGGTGAGAGCTTGATTCCAGCGAAGAAGAAGAAAGTGACGAAGATGATGGCTGAGTATATAGGCCAATCTGCTGCTTCTGCTATCAAAAATTTCAAGGACAAGAAAAAGATCAAGCCTGGGGATAAGGGATCTGCTTAATATATATGGTACCATTACCCTATGTATGTATACTATATAATATACGTATAAAAAGTGTTATAATTATTGTACTTGTGTGTTAATTATGTAGCCAATCACTATTGATTGGTGGGTTGTGTACCATCCTAGTTTTGTTTTTATATGTTCCTATAGTTGATGAATGAATTCTGCTACGTATTCATATGTTTAGTTTACCATCTACTAGCTCTCACAGGAAGCATTCATTGTATGAGATAACAATGGAGCCTATCACATTTGAGTAGTATTATTTTTACTTTGTGGTCAAATATTATATTTTTCTACTTAAATCCATCTGGTTTATCTTGGATTTCATGAAACTAATATGACTTATTTATCCATTGCACCAAAAGCCATTCATGAGAGGGACGGAGACGGGGACCAGAGGGCTTTTTTAGATATAAAAATATAATCGGATAGGATAGATGAATGGATGCATCTACCTTTCTATTCGTATGAATTACTATAAAAAAATGTATTCTTACCTCGACAAACTCCCAAAATTATAGTGTTATCAAACATATGCTCAGGAAAAATACGGGCCAGCAAGTCGTGGTCTTCTAACCCCCACCTGTGTCGCCAATGAACCCAAAAAAATTTATATAATATAATAAAAATATATATATATATATATATATATACACACACACATAGTCTCCTGGAAGCTTTGATTTTTTTTTTTTTTTGCTGGTCATGGAAGCTTTGGTTACATCAAACTATGATCATGAAAAATCAGGTTATTCACATTAATCCACTACAAGAAACAGAGGGATTAGAGGCGCTTGACAAATGCCAGTAAAACACAAAAAAATGCCGGTAAAACTTTTTCCCGGCGTTCAAAACAATTGTACGGGAATGGTACCGTCGTCTAGAGAAAGGCCAGGTAATTTTGACCGACGTTTTAATCGGCGTAAGGCAAATCGATTTAATTGCCGAGCTCCGGTGGCCGGAGGGTGAAGTACCGACGTTCATATAAACGGCGAAATAATGCAATGGATCTAACAATGGAAATAAATGGTTCAACTTACGAAACTTTGGACCAAAATAATTCAATTTATATTGTAATTGTTACTCGATGAGAGAAAAACACGATTTCTACAACTTATCACTGTCAATTTCACACAAGTAAACAAAAAACGATGTTCTCGAGAGTTAAGCGAGAGCCGAGAAAAGATTTCACGGTGAGATGAGAGTTGAGAAGACGACTGTTGCGATTGCTGAACGTCGAAGGCCAGATTCCAGTACGTACAACAGTTGACCTCGTTTTAAATTTCATCAAACAAACACCACAAATTCAACATATATAAACACAAACGCCTATATATATATATGTATGTATGTATATAATATGAAAATGTATGCTTGTAAAAATTCAGTCAAATTGAACCTTGATTGTGGAGGAAAAACCGAAACGGAACTGAGTTCGTCGGCTTCGTTGATCTTCAGCTTCATTATATGAAAATCAATGGGTGAGATCTTCCAGATTTGTACCGAAAATGAAGACAACAAAAAAGGTAAGTTGAAATGGAACGAACTTACCAGTTCGTGGAATTGAAAGAAAGACAGAGAAATAGGGATTTCGCAGGTGAGTCGCAGGTGGAGGCTAAGAGAAATAGGGATTTTAGGGCTAAGGCGCAAAATGAGGAGGTAGGTCTGGTCTGGGCATAATCCGGCGTTTAAATCCAGCATTTATTTTAAACGTCGGTGTTTTGCTCCATTTTTGCCGGCGCTTCCACTAAATGCCGTAAAATTCCGGTCCTTACGGACAAATCCTCCAAACGCCGGCTAATTAACGCCGGTGAAAATAGATTTTTTTGTAGAGAACATTTGAGTTGTTTGTTATTTTTGTCAGGAGTATCAATTTTGGATTTATATTAAAAATTAATCAATTTTAACTTTATGGTAGGTCCGTGTCATATTAAAAAAATTATCATCCCTAATTTATAGCACATGAAAAATAAGATTGGTTTTGGTCTCGGTAGCAGTTGGTGTTGAAAAGCAAAAAAAGGAAATTAGTAAATCAGGTCATTTCAATTCCAATTGACGCCAGCCAGAGCCAACGTTTGAGTGCTTTTCTGTTCATAACCAAATTCGGTTCTTCTACCTTTGGACAAATTCGCAATCTTTTTCATGATTGTTCTTCTTTGCTTTGTTCAAGAAGTTGAACTGACTAATAATTAATGGCCTCAGCCATGGTACAAAAAAAAAAAAAAAAATGGGAACCGTACATCTAATATTTATTATTTTAATAGATATTTTTATAATTTATTTTATAAATTAAAATTTTATTATTGTCGTGAGCGATTTATAATTTATATTTATATTTTTATCACTATTGGAATAATTATTTTTATAGTTTTTTCTTCGGCATAAAAATAATTGTTACTTTTGTAAGTGATTCACGACATTTGTGAGTTTTTTTTATCGTGATAATTATTTTTATTATTTTTCTTTGATATAATAATAGTGATAAAAATACTCATAATAATGATAAAATCATTCAAAAATATGATAAATATCAGTATGATATTAATATTTCTTTTCACAGCACCATAGGCAACTCATACAACAAAAAAATTTACCACTTTTATGAATAATTTATAATTTTTGTGGGTATTTTTATCACTATTATGAATATTTTTATCAGATTTGTGCTAACTATTTTTACCATTGTGATGATATTTATTTTTACCATTTTTTGATTACTATAACAATGATAAAATTATCTACAAATGTAATAAAACAATTACAAATATAATATATGGATATATAACACCAAAATTTTATTTTTGAGTCCAACGGTCAAGTCGTTAGAGGCTGGGTTTTTTTTTTTTCGGTCGAGGCTAGGTTCAACTATGATAACTTTATGGTACCTCATCTTTTAGTTCTCACACATTAGAGCTTGACACGCATAAAGTTTTTGTATTTTTATTATTTTCAAGATTAACGGTCACAAATTAATCAATTCAAGATCTACCGCCTATAATAAAATTTAATATGAGACGATTTAGTTGCACTAGTTGAAAGTTTGATCCGAATATCTGATACGATTGGATCTTACTTGAATAAGTTGATTAGAGATTATTTTAGCAAATTATGCATAAATTTTGACTTAATTTAATCAAATAAGCACTTAATATCACAATATACTTATTTTGTATAAGTACGATTTAGATTATAATATATTGGATATTGATATATCTATATTTGAAACCATGAAATATAATATAATGAATTTGGATTCAAACTTAGATAATTGGTCAAAAAATCAACCCACATGTGACTCATTAAATTCAAACTCAGATAAGTTTTGGATTACAATCCGATCCATTAGTATGTTTGGGATCATTATGCCCTGATTAAGCTGAAAATGTGTGTGGAATTTACGATTTTAATGGGAATCTAATTGCCATAACTTTCCCAGCTGTCAATTCACAATGGGAACGACAAAACTTGGTTCATTCAAACTAGATGTATTGTAATTCTCGTTTTACATTATGCTTGATTTTCTCCAAAATTTCCACACAATTTGGACTAAGTCCCCCTTTGGACCCCCTTGTAATCAAAATTTTCAAAATTTATGTCAGCAATTTGTCGTTCTATAAAGTTTTTGTTGTTTTTAATTGGGGAGTTTGTTATGCATGAATCCATCAACCCACACCCGCCCACACAAACACACACAACAACAAATACGAGTTCTTTACTTGGCGTCCAAACAATCACCAAAGAATAAAAAAGTTTGTATATTGACTACAAAAATTGGTTTTGGGGAGAGATAGAGAGAGGTATGTTCAGACATGTAATCTTTTGACTGTCGTTTGATTCATGTTTGCGGAGTAAGGCTAGAGATTAGAGGCATATAACTGTAGAGGGTACAACACTTCTGGGATTCTGCTATGCTAAATAATGAGATTTTTTTTTTTTTCAAAATTTTCAATGTTAGATGAGATCCTCTATTATGATTTATGAATTCCTAGCTACCCCTAAGATATGAGTAATAATATTGCTTTCCTCCCTCGTAATTCTGGTTGTCTATAATAAAGTCCCTCAATCATTATGGTATTCTTAAGGTCTTAAGGATATCATTAAAAGTTTGATTTTGTAAACAACACATTTTAAATAAAAAAAAAATGTTATTTAGACTTAATTTTAGGGACCTAAAATGAGTAGTAATTCAATACAAACATAAAACTTAATTCAAGGAGAATATTATAGCATTACTCTTTTTGAAATCAGTAATGCTAGGCTAGGCTAATCAAATTTTAGGATCAAATTTGGAGTCCAAATGATATGGTAGTTCATTGATTGGTATCATGTCATTTGAGCCCCAATAAAAACTTCAAATAATTACTTGTCATGTTATTTGAGATCCAAATTTAGTCTCAAAATTTGGTCAATGTAATATTACTCTTTTAAAATATCAATATTATTCCTATGGGGCTCACCTGCATTAGGAACGGTCAAAAAATTGGTCAAACCGCACATTTGGCTAACCTATGCATTGTGGTGCTACCTCGACTCAAACTCTCATGGTTTAAAAAAAAAAGTCGTAGCAGGACACAATAAGTGTTCTATAACCAGGATAGAGGACCTTTCAGCTCATACACCACCATTAGGCTTATGCCACTCGAATCCCCCCACCTAGGCGCCCCCCCCCCCCCCCCCCCCCAAAAAAAACAAAATTGACAACCCAACAGCAAAGCCTATAGGTTATAACACAAGCTGGAAATATAATATTTGAAGAAACCCTAATACAAGAAATGGTCTAAAGACAGAATTCAACAATTTGTGATGGTGATTGAACTCACCATAGTTGACTGAGTCTAAACCTAAAAACCCTATACCGACAAGTTTTAATTCCATTCAAACTTTACCCCCAAAAAACGTATTATTAACAGCAAAAAATTCATAGCACAGAATTCATAAAAAAATACTTTTAGAAATAGTTTGGACTTTGTTGCAAAATTGTCGAAGTAGCCTTGTCCGTTAAAAAAAACATGCCACAACAAATAATTTGTAGATGAGCAATTACATTAAAAATAAATAAAATTAAACCCGTCTTCCCTGCGTTTCTGGACTCCTTGTGTCAAAAGACTACTAGCTAGCTTCCATAGTGTACTTTTTGAACACCATATCATAGGAGACACTGAAAGATGGTGTGAAACCATTGTTGCTCTGATGTGCAATCATCTGCACCCTCACAAGAGATCTGGAAGTCCCTTTTTTTTTTTTCAGTCTGTTTCGTGGTGCATGTAACATGTAGTTTTCATTCAATTTCTGAATCATTTGTTCTTGGCTTAAACATGCCTTAGACTTCATATGATTCACACCAAGACTAAAAATCAATCAAGGAAACCTTGAAATTAATCAACTTCATTTTGATGATCCATATTCGTAGAAATTTGTTGGTTGTTCATCGATTGTGTTCTGATACTTTGATAACTATACAAATTCATTACTATTGAAGTACCTTCATCCTTTTGCATTTTTTGTACTATTATTCATACTTAATGGGGTTTCCTTGTTATTTTGACAACTCTTATGCGAGGTCATGTTAATTAACCAAAAATAAAAAAAAATATCCCTGGCCAGACCTGCAACTTCAATATGTCAGATGAAGGTTAAAATGCTATGCCTTAAACTAAAAATGTGTGAAAAGATAGTTTCTTGTTTGAGTTTGACAGGGAACGTCAAAAATTGACCCATGCAAACTACAGGTATTGTAGTTTCTTGTTTTACACTATGTTCTTTCTCCAAATTTTCCAGACAATTCTCACCAAGTTCCACTTTAAATTAACTAGCTTTCAATCAAATAAGAAATTTATGTCAGCAAGATGTCATTAACATGTCATTCTACAAAGGCTTTTTTTTTTTTTTTGGTGTTTTATAGGTGGATGTTTTATGCATAAACCCACAAATGCCCACACGCAAAACTATCAAATATTACATATCAATTAACATCGAATAATTAGTGAAATTTTAGTGAGACCTACTAATCCCTCCATTTAAGTTGATTTAATATAGATTTTAGTAAATATAATACTAGCGACAAACCCGTGTGATGCACGAGATTTATTTAGACCCCATCTCCGACCCTTCTTCCTTCTATCACACCCGTAATTGGGATATTAGATAGATAAAATATAGTATCTTATGGGGGTGGTTAAAATGTTTTTCTTAAAAAATTTAAATGAATGGAAGTGAATTAGCTTAGTGGAGGAGTGATTCTATGAGAAATGTGATAGAATGTAGCTGAATCTTCCTAAATACAAACAATGAATATTTCTCCGACTTTACACACAAAAACCCACACAATAACACAGAGATTGCCTGTGAACTTTCTTGCACAAATACACTACACCAACACACACCTATACAGACAGACACACAAAAGAAGAAGAAATGTGAGTCT
The DNA here is from genome assembly GCA_963454935.2 of Ilex paraguariensis. Taxonomy (NCBI): domain Eukaryota; kingdom Viridiplantae; phylum Streptophyta; class Magnoliopsida; order Aquifoliales; family Aquifoliaceae; genus Ilex; species Ilex paraguariensis. The sequence goes on along the minus strand of CAUOFW020001041.1, from coordinate 115,989 downwards.
GAAGCCTATAAATACCAGCATTGCTTTCTCTTCACAACCCCAACAAGCATTTGTTAGAAAGAAAGGCAAATAAAGAGAGAGTATTTGAGAGATGTCAGATAGGGTGGTGAGCACTGGGGAGGGATCTGCCGAGACCCGTTCGGGTTTCAAAGACAAGGGTGGGAGTCTGATTCCGCCGCCGAGGAAGAAGGTGACGAAGATGATTGGTGATCGCTTTGTCCATTCTGTTGGTTCTGCTATCAGCAATTTGAAGGACCAGAAAAAGATCAGGCCTGGTGATGAGGGGTCTTCTTGATCATAGTACCATATATTTACTATGTACTATACACTTAATAAAATATATAAATGTTGTAGAACTTGTTTTAATTATGTAGCCTATCACAAGGGATTGATACGTGGGTGGTGTATTTGCTCAGTTTCTGTATAATTTTATGTTTCCTATGGTTCATAAATGAAGTTTACCAAGCATTCATCTGTTCAGTTTACCAACTCTAATGGCTCTTACAGGAAGCATTTTAGTAGGATGGAAATCCATTTACAACGTCTCGTTCTATTTTGGGTTTTTATCAAGTATTAAACTATTAAGCAATTCTAATACAGTCTATTTAATTAATGTTGTCCAATAGTCTGATATTATTTAATTGATCATGTCATGTTCGGGTTGTTATATACTAACCCGTGAACCATAGATCATGGCTCCTCTCTCTCTCTCTCCGTCACACACACACACAATAAAACCTACCATCCATAGGCTCCCAATAAAATACAAATCCACTTGGTCTTTATAATTGTAAAATTCCAAAAAAAGAAATCTCTAATTTCAAAAGGAGTTATACAATGCCTAATCAAAAAATTTAAGTCTGGAAACGAATTCTACGCAATATTTCTTTGTGTTGCTATTTTGAAGTCACATCTCCCCTCGACATTTCTAATTTTTCATAGGGTCTCCCTATCTTTAATAGCCACGGACCAATGAATTAAACAATGATATCCAGCGAAAACAAGATCTTACTACACAACATCATACATATCAACCAAGTTTTTTAATCGGGTATAAGCCTACTTGAGTGTGAAATTGAATGGTTAAACAGAGACATAAATCCTGATAGAAAATAAAAAAAAAAAGAGATAGTAGTCGGCCATAGTATTATATCACCATTTATTTATAGAACAAATAAATTAGACTAATATTGTTCAAACCTCCACTTTGAAGTCCCTCACGCAGTCAGTGTTCACCAACTTTTTGTTATATCAAAATCAGTTTGATTTAGAAGAAAATGACCGATAGATTCTTCGGGATAGGAAAGATGACGAAAAGTCATAAAATCAAGCCTTTTCAAGACCAAACGACCTTTCCTTTAATACCCTCAATCAACATATTATTATTTAGGAAAATTACACTTTGACCATATATATGGTCAAATTAACATATTTTTTAAAATTTACCTTCAACAACGTGATTAGTTTTACATCGCTTTAATGATTATTATAATCGGTTACAAATTTGACAATTTTCATTTTGTCCACTTTCTCTCCAAAAAAATCTATGCTTTTTTTTGGAGAGAAATTTTTTTTACTTTATCGTGACACTTTCACAATTTGTCCTAAAAGATGGTGAACATGTGTTAGGTACAATATGAAAAAATTTAGTAGTTGAGGAGAGAATATAAAATTTTCAATAATTCAAGAGACTGTGAAATCGAGTCTATAGTTAAAGGAATCAAAATATAATTTTTCTTAATTTTAAAAATTAATGATTTTGATTGCGTGGTCAAAACATTGGACTGACTTAATTAATGTTGTTCTAATCACTCTTAAATCAATCCTTGTGATCAGGGTCGGGGTGGTAATGAGTAGTCGTCGTCCTTGGCCCGAATTGTGACCCCGACCACACTAATCAAAAAAAAATATAGTCTCATGGAAGCTTACATTATGTCAAACTATGGTCTACAATGTAAACAACATATTCCATGAGTTTCAAGTTATTTTCATAGAAAAGAAGAAGATATTTTCATTAAAGGGCAAATTACACTTTGGCCCTTTTAGCTATAATCTACTCTTCTTTGTTAGGAAATGAAGTTTTCTACGCACACCCACCCACACAAACACACAAAAATACAAATGCGAGTCCTCTTACTCGGAGTCTACATAATGATAAAAATAATGGTTGGTATATTATCGTCTATCGTCCATTGATGTTGTGTTCATCAAAATTTATAGAGTTTATAATCAATTTAAAGATTATAGTGAATTAAATCAATAAATTAAGTTAATAAATTAAATTTTAATAACATTACTCTTGGTTAATATATATACATGGTGATGACCCCTTTGATGTATCAAAAAAAGAATTCTACACCCGTATTTACGAACCTAGGATTCACACAGTCTCGAATCCTTCTCCCACCCATGCCTGTATTTATGATATATCAAATAAAGAATGCTAATATCTTATGGTGTGACACAAATATTGTTTTTTTAAATTGTGAATGAATGATAGTTTATTGGTGGGTATAGAGTGGTGTTTATATGAGATGTAGAGTGTAATTTTAAACACAGAAACACACATGCACACACACACATATACACATACACATGCTAATACCCACATAAAACACATACAAATAAAGGAAGAATTGTGATGGGTTTTTCTCGGAGTTTACAAACCAACCGCCATACAATCGCACAGAGACTTCCCTTTAACTTGAGCTCCCATACAATTTGACAAACACACACACACACACACACACACACACACACATACTAGTACCCACACAAACACATACAAGGAAAGGAAGAATTTCATGGGTTTTTCTTGGAGTTTACAAACCAACCCCCACACAATCGCACAGAGACTTCCCTTAAACTGTGAGTTTTGCAGCCTATAAATACACGAATTGCTTTCTCTTCACTACCACAACAAGCATTGAAAAAGAAAGGCAGAAATAAGAGAAAGAGTTTTGAGAGATGGCAGACAAGGGGGGGAGATCTGGGGAGGGAACATACAAGAACTGGCCGGGTTGCAAAGACAAGGGTGAGAGCTTGATTCCGACGAAGAAGACGGTGAAGAAGATGATGGCTGAGCGCATAGGTCAATCAGCTGCTTCTGCTTTCAACAATTTCAAGGACAAGAAAAAGGTCAAGCCTGGTGATGCGTAGTCTGCTTAATATGGTATTCTACTTATGTAGAAAGTACGTATCGAAATTGTGTAATTATGTAGCCAATCACTCATGCTTGGTGGTTGGTGTATTTGCTCTGCTTACACGTATGTTATCTATGGTTCATGAATGAAGTCTCATATGCATTCACATTTTTAGTTTTACCAAAAAAGAATAGCTCTTGCTGGAAGCATTTTGGTAGGGTGGTAATCGAGTTAAATGTGTCTGAGTCATGTTATTTCTAATTCGTGTGGAGTAATTATTTCTAATTCAAACTATTTAATTATTGTCCACTCGGTTAAAAAGAAAGGTCCATTTTTCAACACGAGTACTCATTCCTTCAATGCCTAACTATTTTTTTAATGATGCCATGTTATAGTACCCTGCCCTCGTTGTAAAAAAAACCCAACAACCAATAAGTCCCTAATAAACTCACAGTAACTCCTCATCTTGTTAAATTATAAGCCACAACTCACTCAGACGTTTTAATTTCTCATAGTATTTTCAAAGTTTTCCTTGCCATAAACCGATGAATTGAAAGATGTTACCGAGCCAGGCATGTTCTTGCAAATGCAAAACCTTATTATTCAAAGGGAGACTTTATTAAAAGCCAAAATGAAACAAACTCAATATGCAATGCATCAACCCGCGTGATAAGGTCTCTTATTATTCATGCTAATGTGTTTGTGTCCTTCGTGACAAAAACTAGTCAATTATAATCCATTAATTTTATATTATATCACACATTCCACAAATTGGATTGATTTTGCTCAAGCCTCCACTATGTAGTCTCGATTTCTGCCGTTGTTCAAGGGAATTTCTGTGACTTCTTCAAGAATGACTAGTTTGATTTAGAAGAATTCTTTCAGGAATAGGAAAAATAACGAAAATCACTCTACGAACCTTTTTTTAATTCCATTCGACTTATTCACTCAAAAGTTCCATTGAACAAATGGCAAACAAAAATTTATCATTTGGGGGATGCTTGGCAAAATTCAACAAGATTGGATTATTCGACGGGAATTGACACGAAATTAACGGGTTTGAATTTGATCTTAATGGATTCAAGTAATAAATATAAACAAGTCGTATTTGGATGTAGTACCTTAACCCGTTTATCACTTGATTACTCATTTAATAAATTAATATATCACTCAATTACTCGTTTAGCACATGATTACATGTTTGTCACCTGATTACTTATTTAATAAATGACTCAATTTGTTATAAAACTAGGGCTTTTAATTAAGACTTATTTTGGTTATAGAATTAATGTGTTACGTGAGTCGAGTTATGTAATTCATTTAATAAATAATTCGTGTTTAGTGTTGTAATTTATGTCATACCCATTTAATAAACGATTTGTATAAGAGCAAAGTGATTTTCCAAATTTGCCTATGAGTCCAAACGTTGTACCCATAATCCCACGCCAGAAGCGCCAAATTTGGGTATGAAAGAAAAGTACTCGAAACAAGGCCTAAAAACGTGTCGATTTGTCTTGGGTCTTAGAGAACAACCATATTTTTCAAGATTGTTTTCCATGGCTTTGTCAAGACATTGAACAGGCTGATTAATGGTCCAGGGTCCATTGATGTTGGCTATAACTCTCGAAGCAATTATTGTCATCGTGGTCAGGGCGTCGGTCCCGGCCCCGGTCCCGGTCCGCGTCCCGGCCCCAACTATAAATTACCAATCCAGTAAAAAAACTATAATTTACCAGCCACATGTTCCACGAGATTTCAATGTCTTCTCATAAAACACAAATTATACTTTTAACCCCTTAAATGTGGCCTCCATTTCACATTGTCTCAATGATTAAAATTTGCTACAAATTTCACAAAAAATTATTTCACTTTACCCCCAAAAAATGTTATTCTGTTTCATTTTTCCACAACATGTGGATTTTTTTTTTTTTTGTTTAAAAGATTACTAACTTTTGTTGTCGAGATTGATGATGCACAAAATTAATTTACACACCACCTGTCAATTAAGCAATATAAAATGTAGTAAGTAGAGGGAGAAAGAAAACAAGGTTTATAGTGGTTCGGTTAATAAGACTTACGTCCATTTTCAATGACTAGGTTTTGTTGGGATTTTATTGACTCCAGTATGGTGGGAGAGCAAGAATTACAAGAGAGAGAGATGAGCTTGATTTTGTTGAGATGCCCCCAAGTGTTGGGGGAGCTTACAATTTATAAAAGCCTACGTAGTAATTGAGTAGGTTAACGGTTATAACGGATTGGAAACAACTTAATAGTTGATGATCTCTCCTCTTTTTGGCAACTTCTCCTCTCCCTGGCAACCTCTCCTCTTCCTCAACGGGCAAATGTATAGCTCCTAGATGCTCCCATAGCTCCTTGATGGGTTTGATTGTCTTTGACCTCATAGGGCTTGGTTGGGGCTTTTTCCCATGGATTGGGTCATTTGGGCTTGACCCATCATTTGCCCCTTAATGCCCCATGTCCAATGAAACTTGGAGAAGTGGACATTCAACTGAATTTGAATTCTGACCCAAGAATACTCCACACCTGCTACGTCCTTGTTGCGCTATGATAGGTTACGGGGTTCCACTTGTGGTGAGCTCTCCTCAGTCTACCCCACCACTGGCACCTCGAGCGCCCTCCCCTCAAGTAACCAATCCAGAGGTGCCTTCTTGGTCAGTGGCTCCCATGGCTGCACCTCCTGCCCCAGAATCTTGTCTAGAGTCTCATTTGTTGGCCACACCTTCTGCCCCCCATTCATCCATTCCTCTTGTGGGGACTTCTTCTAGGGAACCTTCTCAGATTAACTCCATGCTGGATAACGTGGAGGTCATCAGGGATCAGCTTGGGAGGTTTTTGTTCACCAACGATGTGAATGGGATTAGTGTCTTTCTCCCTTCCTTCCATAAGTTTCTGACATTCTTTTGCCTTCTGTTTCTCTTCAGGCCTCCACTGCAGCTATGTGTTTAATTTCAAGGACCCTCCTTTATCACAAGCTAAAACACGATCATGAAGTGGTGAAAAATGAGCTTCTTGTTGCTCAGAGGAGGATCACCAAGCTTGAAGCTACTAGTAAGGCTTCTGATGCTGACCTTGTGGCAACCCGTCAGAGGGCGACTGGTCTTAAGATTGAGCTTTCGACAACCCATGGGAGGGTGTCCGAACTCGAGGCTAAGCTTGTTGAGGTCCGTTAGAGGGTCATGCTCAATAAGGCTGAGCTTTCGGCAACCCATGGGAGGGCGAACAAACTCGAGGCTGAGCTTGCGAAGGTCCGTGAGAGGACCATACTCAGAAAAACTGCCATAGAGGCAGAGGTGAAGGCTACTCATGAGAGGGATTCACAGACTGAGGAGAGGGCTGTGATAGTTGAGAGGGACTTTGAGAATGGTCTTGTAGATACCTTCATTAACAGTTATGAGGAGCTTTCGAGAAAGATTTTTGTTGCTTTTCTCGATATTGATGTCTCAGACTTCTTGCCAACTAAGGCGCCTGATAGTAGTTGCGGAGATTCTGACGATGCCGAGGGTGACGATAAGGAGGAGGATGACGACCATGAGTAATTAGAGTGCTAGAGACTTTTTGATTTTTTGTTTTTTTTTTTTAAAGGCATTTTGTAGTCATATTTTTGTAAAAGTAGTTTTTTGCCACTGATGATACTTTGAAGTTGAGAAGTTAAATATGAAAATGGCAAGATCTTTTTGAAGTAAATCAAATGCCAAGATCTTTTTGCAGTAAATATCTGAAGTTTTATTCTTATTCATTTTTCTGCTCATATAAAGCAATATCGGATAATAGCCCCACAAAAGAGTACAAAAAATAAAATCAAGTCCCCAACTTTTCTACTATCTCAAGGTGTCATTGGTAGTACCTCTTTAACTGCTCCGCTTTCCATGGATGGGGTAAGACCTTCCCCTCAGAATTCTAGATCTTGTAAGTGTCTGGCCTCACCAATTCTATTATGAGGTATGGTCCTTCCCAATTTGGTCTCAACTTTCCTTCGCGTGAATCCTTTGTGGCGAGTATTACTTTCTTGAGGACCCAGTCCCCTGCTTGGAAGGAACGAGGCTTTGTCCTAGAGTTGTAGTATTTTACTATGCGGCGCTTATACTCCATATTGCTGACCACAGCCATCTCTCTTGCCTCCTTTACCAAGTCGAGGTTGATGCGGAGTCCTTCCTCATTGGTGACGAGGTCGTGGTGTTGGACCCTTAGAGAGTACACCCCGATTTTCACAGGGATGACTGCCTCTGTTTCACAAGCAAGGGAGAATGGAGTTTCTCCGGTTAGAGCTCTGGTATGGTGCAGTAGGCCCATAAAACACCTAGGAGCTCATCAACCTAAAGACCTTTCGCTTTTTTAAGCCTTTTCTTTAGGTTGCGTAGTACCGTTCTCACCATAACTTTCACTTGTCCATTTGCCTGTGGGTGCGTCGGGCTTAAGTGAGGCTGCTTTATTTGAAGGTCAGAGCAGAAGGAGTTCAGGAGCTTGTTGTCAAACTGTTTAGCATTGTTATTGACGATGGTGTGGGGTATCCCGAAGCGACATACCAGGTTTTTCCAAATGAAATCTTTCACCTTTGCGTCTGTTATTTTTACTAAGGGTTCTGCCTCCGCCCATTTAGTAAAGTAGTCCACTACTACCACCACGAACTTGCACTGTCCTCTACTGAGAGGTAGGGGGCCTAGGATGTCAATGCCCCATTTGGAGAAGGGCCACGAACTTGTGATAACCGTGAGTTCCTCTGGTAGCTGCTTGGGCACAGTGGCGAAGCGCTGACACTTGTCATATTTTTTAGCAAATTTTTGGGCGTCCCTCATCATGCTAGCCCAGAAGTAGCCTTGTCTGAGTGCCTTGTGGACGAGGGAGCATCCTCTAGAGTGATTTTCACAAACTCCTTCATGGATCTCCCGCATGACATAGTCAGCTTCTTCAGGGGAGAGGCATCTCAATAATGGCAAATAGTAGTCTTTCTTGTACAGGGTGTCTTGTAGGATAGTAAACTTGGAGGCCCTCGTCCGGAGCTTCCTAGCTTCTAGAAGTTCCTCTGGCAATGCACCTTCATGGAGGTATGCCTTTATCGGGGTCATCTAGTTTGACTCAGCTGATGCACAATTGACATTTACGGCTTTCGTGTCTAACTTTTTTGGTCTGAACTGGTGACCAATGAATGTTGGTTCTCCTAGTTCTAAGGATGAGAAGATCTTGACGAGTGCATCAACGACCACGTTGTCTTCTCTCTGGATGTGAAAGATTTGGAAGTGTTGGAACTTTGTGATTAAACTTTTCACCAGGCCGAGGTATTCCTGCATTCTTACTCATTTTGCTTCAAACTCACCCTTTTCTTGATTAACAATCAGTTGAGAATCACTATAAGTGGCGAGGTATTGGGCTTCCATTTTTGCTACCAATCTTAATCCAGAGAGGAGGGCTTCGTATTCTACCTCATTGTTGAAAGCAGTAAAGTATAGCTTCACTACATATTTGAAGGGAGTTCCATCGGGGCTAATCAAGATCAAGCCTGCTCCTCCTCCTTCACTGGTCGAGGATCCATCTACATAGAGCTTTCAGAGTGGTAGAGAGGAGAGCTCGGAGATTACACTAGGAGCCTGGACACTAGATTGAGCTCCTGAGAGTACTTGGGCGCCTGAGGAGAAAGGCTGTCACCTGAGGTAAAGAGTTGGGCACCTGGAGAGGAGAACAGAACACCTAGAGAGGAGATCTAGTCTCTAGGAGGGGAGACCTTGGCACTTGGAAAGGAGATCTAGTCTCTAGGAGGGGCCTGGGCGCTTGGGCACCTGTGCTGTCCTGGGTGCTTGGTCTGGATGCCCCATTATTCTCCTTTTCTACTGGTGTAAACTCAGCAACAAAATCTGGTAATGCTTGTGCTTTGATGGCCGCCCTTGGCTGGTATTGAATGTCGAACTCCCTAAGTTCCACTGCCCACTTGATAAGTTTTTCAGATACATCTGGTTTTCCCAAAACTCTCTTTAGAGGCTGGTCTGTGATCATAACAACAGTATAACTCTGAAAGTAATGTCGCAAACGCCTAACTGTTGAGATGATGACGAGCGCTAACTTCTCTAGTCTTGAATATCTAATTTCTGCTCCTCGATATGCTCTGCTTACATAGTAGATGGGTTTTTGCACTCCGTCGTGGTTCCTTATGAGGACGGAGCTTACCGCAGGTGGGGAAGCAGAAAGGTATAGATATAATTTTTCCCCTGGTATGGCATGTGAAAAAGAGTGGGGGTGTAGCCAAGTAGGCTTTGAGCTTTTGAAAGGCCTCCTCTGCCTTAGGTCCCCACTCGAACGCCTTACAAGAATCTTGAAGAAAGGTAGGCATTTGTCTGCCGACTTGAAAATGAACCTGTTGAGTGCTGCAATTCTCCCATTGAGATGTCGCTCTGGCTGTGATAGGTAGGGTGATGGACCCTAGGGAATACACCTTCTCCCTTGAGAACCTAATGAGGGGCGACCTGATGGGCTGTAATCTTTCTTTACCCAAGTTGAGCTTATCATAAGCCTCTACGAACAAAATATCTGCAAAGCTACCGTTGTCCACAAGAATCCTTCGCACCTAGAAGTTGGCGACAATCATGGTGAGTACTAGAGGGTCATCATGGGGGTGCTGAATTCCTTTCAAATTCTTGTTGTTGCCATGTTTGGGCACCTCAGATGGACACAATTCATCGGGGTGTCTAGCTTTCCTAGCATGAGCCTTCATGACAGAGAGGGATTTTCCCCCTCTTTCAAGCCCTCCGAAGATGGTGTGAATTTCTCTGATAGGCTGTTGGTCTTCCTAATTACGGGTTGGTACTGGCGTCCATCCTCTACCAACAACATATTGGCGAAGATGACCCCGTTGGATGAGCTTCTCAATCTGCCTTTTGAGGTTATAGCAATCATCGATGTCATGGTCATAGTCGTGATAAAAGTGACAATACTTATTTGGGTTCCCTCGGCTCAGGGGAGACTTCATTCTCCCAGGCCACTTTATGGCGGGGTCATCCTGGATCTGTAATGGGATGTGCCTGATGGTGGCGTTGAGGGGAGTGAAGACTTGTCGATCTCTCTGGGGAGCAGGACCGAGCTGGTCTTTCGCCAATACTCTCTCCGTCCTGTTACGCTTGTTATTATTCTCCCTCTTATCGTCTCTGTCTTTTTCTTTTCTTTTCTCTCCAGCTCCAGAGAACTCTCCTCGTCTGGCCCTTGTAATGTCTTCAGCATTCATGTACTTCTGGGCCTTCGCCAACAACTCTGACATGCTCTTCGGTGGGCGCTTCATTACAGAGAAAAGAAAGTTTGACGACCGGAGGCCCCCTATGAAAGCGGTCATGCTCACCTTATCATCGGGCTCCTTAACCTAAAGGACCTCCTCATTAAAACGAGTGAGGTAGCTCCTCAGGCTCTAATCTCGGTCCTGCTTTATGCTGAGCAGGTGGGTGGCAGGCTTCTGGTGGCGGCGTCCTCCAATGAAATGTGATACAAAAAACCTGCTCAGCTCAGCAAATGTGCCAATGGAGACTGAGGAAGGTTTGACAAACCATTGTCGAGAGGATCCCTTCAAGGTGATTGGAAATGATCTGCACATGATCTCATCGGAGACGTTATGCAACTGTATCAAGATTTTAAAAGTTTTAAGGTGGTTCAGTGGATCCTTTGTACCGTCAAAGGTCTCGACAGAAGGCATCTTAAATTTTTTAGGGAGTGGGTAGTTCGCCACATCAGGTTTGAAAAGTGTGTCGGTTCGACTTACGAGGTAATCTATTGTCTCGAGGCCCTGCACCTTCATGGCATTGAAGACATCACCCAATTGATTTTGCACCTCCTTAATTTTTTCGTTCCATTTATTGGGAGGAGGTCCTCTGAAATTACCACAAAAATGTCTCTCATACTCCATGCTTTGGTTTTCACCCTTGTCCTCTTGGAGAAGAGGGTTTCCACTATGGGGAGCATGAGCAGGGACTAGAGGAGGAGGTCCCTCATGGTGGGCCTCCCCATGTGGGGTGCCCAAGGGAGCTCCCAAAGGTGGGGCGCCCAAGGGGGCGCCTAGATGGAGAGCGCCTAGATGAGAAGCTCCTTGATGACTAGGGAGTAGAGCTCCCCTGGCTTGATGTCCAAGTTACACCCCTCCTTGTTGCCCGAGCATTAACTGTAGAATCTACTGATTCTAGGCCACGAGCTGCTGCATGGTCTCTAGCATCTGCTGCGCATTTGGGGTGAGATTGGCAGGTGGAGGAGCAATCTCCTCCTCTTGTGGTGGATTGTCTTCAGGGGATTCATGATGGTGACGGCTATAGATTCAACAAAGAAAGTGTTTATGTGAGAATTTGGTCGTTTCCCACAAACGGCGTCAAACTGATAATACACAAAATCGATTTGCACACTACCCGTCAATTAAGCAATATAAAATGTAGTAAGTAGAGGGAGAAAGAAAACAAAGTTTATAGTGGTTCGGTCAATGAGACCTACGTCCACTTTCAATGGCTAGGTTCGCCAAAAATTTTATTGACTCCGGTGTGGTGGGAGAGTAAGAATTACAAGAGAGGAGAGATGAGCTTTATTTTGTTGAGATGCCCCCCAAGTGTTGAGGGAGCGTACAATTTATAGAAGCCTGCGTAGTAATTGAGTAGCTTGACGGTTATAATGGACTAGAGGTAACTTAATAGCTAATGACCTCTCCTCTCTCTGGTGACCTCTCCTCTTCTTCAACGAGCAAAGGTATAGCTCCTAGATGCTTCCGTAGTTTCCTGATGGGCTTGACCGTCTTGAACCTCATAGGACTTGACTTGGACTTTTTCCCATAGATTGTGTCATTTGGGCTTGACTCATTAGAGATAATGTAAAACTAATTTAAGTAGTTGATATGATATTCTAAGAAATCCACCAGTTCAGGGGATAAAGTGAAATTAAGTCAACAATTGAGGCAGCCAAACTATAAATTTTCCTTGCCTAAAATATAAGTACTTGAACATCTTTCCTAAAGTTCCATGAGCATATATGGAAATAAGTCATGACCCACGGCATTGGCATTGCATGTTGGAACTAGTTGACTCTTATTAAGTTGATTCATTTCAAGGAAGTGGGGGTCCTGGGGGACGTAGGTACGCGTAGGCAGTAGTTTTAGCGGCTGGCACTCACCTAGCCCTTGTTATTAATGGGTTAGGATTTTTTTTTCCTTTTAAACTCGACCCAAATGTCACATCTTAATTTTAGTATTACATAGTTCGAATTGAACTCGGACTGAGTTCTAATTGATCTGCAGAAATTGTACCCGTCTAAAACTACAACTTTGGTTCATTCAATAAAAATGAAAAGCTTACGTCCTATAGTGAATAGGTAATCGTCATTCACGAAGAATGTATAATATTTTATTAGTAATAAATATTACATAAAATTGTCATGTGTTGCATTAAACTCTTACACAAATTTCTCGAATTCATGGAAAAATTTCTAAGAGGGCCCATGTGGGCACTGTGACTGTGGACATATGTGGCTATTGACAAGGCTCTTGAACTCTGATCTTGCAGACGCAGGATTGAACCCTGTCTTAAAAGTGTGAGGTGTTTATGAATTTTTTGAAAAGGTGACAATTAAATCATACGTAGGCAACCACTTGGTCTTTCAATTTTGACCGATCTGTAAAGTTAATTCAAAATTCAAATACAATTAATGGATCAAGAGTGATAGATTGAGTGTATCTTGTAAAATAATAAATTGATAAGAACTTGATTAAACATGATGTGACACTTGAACAAAGGTTATATATAATTTATAAATCACACCAATCTTACAAACTATGATTATAATAAGGTTGGATATGTGCAAAACAACATGGCCCAAAAAAACATGCCCCAACTTAGCCCGTCCTTGACAGTGGGGATCGGCAACCTTGACACATTCAAAATCAAGGACTCGTCCTTTTTCGGTACTGGTGGTTCTCCAAAACTTCTTGACAGTTATGACTAAAGTTCCTTCTATATAAACTCCCTTGCGGTTAAATTACAAATTCATGTCAACAAGATGTTATTCTTTGGAATTTACAACAACAATTACAACAACAACAAATACGAAATCTTGCACTTGGACACCAAGCAGGCAGAGACGTGTTATATGCTTGCACTCTTTTAGATTCTTATACTCTCTGCTTTCTTTCAAATATTACAATGTATTTACTAAGCGTAAGATGATTGTACAGTTTAATAACTCGAAAAATTTCGAGCTCGTCTCCTCAATGACACTTTGGTATTCGAAAGGTTATCTATTTGGAAAATGAAATTAAAAACATATTTTATTGAGTAAAAAATTGGTGAATATGAAACGGACGAAGTAACTTCAAATAAACACAATCATCTAATCCTCAAGAATTATCTTGTCATAACAAAGTTTATTGATTCTCGTTTATAACTCATTTGAGTTCATAATCAAATTTACTCGAATGTAAAATATTCAACATAAAGTAGTTTTGAACTATATGATACTTTAAAGATAGGTAATGGAATCTACAATGATAAATACATAGATGATGTACACATATACCATAAGTATTAATCATGACGAAACTTCGTCGACGATAAATCAAAGAGCATATATAAACCTAATTTTCAAAAGTGATTTTTCCTATCTAAAAAGTATACTACGTGGTAAGAATACATTTAGAGAATCAATAAGACTCAATCACAAACAAAATTACTTCTTGGATCGTGCCAAAACTTAGCCAGAAGCAAAACACATAACTCCGAAATCGGGAATAACAACATGTGAAACATTTGTAAATGAGCAAGAGAATGGAAAGAAAATACTTCAACTATAATTGCTTCACAACACTAAGTTCAAAAACAAGAAAAAAAAATCAACAAGTAAGGTTTGACATGAAAACCATAATTGTCTTCTTCGAGCTCGGCGAAGCTTTGAAAATGGCCCCTCTTTGTATAGAGATATATATATATATATATAGCATTGATCTCTCCTCTTCATTGGGTAAAGGTGAAGCGTGGGTCATGGCTGTTCAATCGAAGAAACTTCCTCTGTCGTGGTCGACCAACTGGTATATTCACGTGAAGTGTGGGAGGTACCATTAACTAATGGGAAGCTAGCTCATAGGGATTGGTAGTCTTCTCTTGAGTATAGGAGTGAAGGAAGATGACTATCATGGACAAATCAAAACTTGAAAAAATGTGTGTTGTAACCGACATATGATCAACCGTTGAAGGAGAAGTTCGATCGGTTGAAGCCATTGATGAACCGGTTGAAGGGTATTCAATACTTTGTTAATGGTCTAATGAACTCTGATGAATCGGTTGAACGTTGGTGTTCAACCGGTTGAAGCCTTCGCATAATCATGGTGGCCTTCTGATAACTTCTATAACCTCTTCAATTGATTTTGAAGCTTTTATGTCAACCTGACCAACTGGTACAAGTCCAACCGGTTGGTTTGCCTTTTTCTTGTTTGCTTCTTTCTTGCTCCTCTGCTTCAACTCCTCATTTAATGATTCCCCATGACTTTGTCCTTACTTCCCTATGTTTCTCTTCATCTTTGTTTGTACCTACATTCACAAATACATCCATTACTATAATTTCAACATAATTCAAAGGATTAAACGTTAAAACATTTGTCAAACAATGATGCATTAAGCTATGAAATATGTAATGTTACGCCCTCCACATTATATCGAATACAAAACTGAAAAGGCGGGTATCCTAAGTAGGCCGTAGTGGAGCCAACAAGCCTTGACTCATGCAAACTAGAGGAATTGCCATTTTTTGTTTTACATCGCGTGCGGAGTAAATATTCAATATAATGATTATATCACGTGGTGTAATTGAGTAATAATAAATAAACAAACAAGAAGTACGAGATTCACAAACCATCTGGAATTCTTCTCCCGCACCTATATTTAGGATATCAAATAAAGACTTATAATAACTTATAGTTTGACAACTTTTTTTTTAAAAACTGTTATTAGAATGAATGATAGTTAATTGAGGGGATCGGGTGGTGTTTACACGGGGATGCAGAGTGTAATTAAGTGAAATCTTGTGTTGCAAGTAAATAAAAAAAAAATTCTACAAATGAATAAAGGGAAACTTCTCGTCATCTTTCCTCTAATTTAATTTTTTTTTTAGAGCAATACTATTTTGACATAATTTATTGATTTAATTTATTGATCTAATTATTCATAACCACAAGATTAATAGTGGTTTCCATTATTTATTAGAATCCACAAACAATCCAATTGTAAAGTCAATAAATTATGTCAATAAAATAGTTTCAAATAATGTTATTATTATTTTTTAATATATAAGTATATGATAATCTTAGGCTGGAGACATGCAGATGCACATTCACACAAATACAAATGCGAAGAAATTCACAAAATGGTCTTTTCTTTAAAAGTTTCCACAAAAAACCCCACACATAGACTCCCTTTTAGACTTGAGCTCCCACACATTTTTAAAAATACATATACACACAAGAAAATCAGAAAACAACTTTTTCGTGGAGTTTACACATAAACCCCGACACAATCACACAGAGACTTCCTCCCTTACGGTTTTAAAACACATACACACAAAACAGAAATACAAAGAAACCCACAAAAATGGGTTTTCCTTCGAGTTTACACGCAAACCCCCACACAATCACACACAGACTTTCTTTCCCCCATACAAATTTGAATACAAAAAACACACACATACACACACAAACACATGCAAAGAAAGGATGAATTTCATGGGTTTTTCTTGGAGTTTACAAAGCAACCCCCATACAATCGCAGAGACTTCCCTTAAACTTGAGCTCCTATAAATACCAGCATTGCTTTCTCTTCACAACCACAACAAGCATTGAGAAAGAAAGGCAGAAATAAGAGACACAGACAGAGACAGAGAGAGTTTTTGAGAGATGGCAGATAAGGGAGCGAGTTCTGGGGAGGGAACATCGAAGACCTGGCCCGTTTTCAAAGACAAGGGTGAGAGCTTGATTCCGGCGAAGAAGAAGACGGTGAAGAAGATGATGGCTGAGTATATAGGCCAATCTGCTGCTTCTGCTGTCAACAATTTCTTGGACAAGAAAAAGATCAAGCCTGGTGATGAGGGGTTTACTTAGGATAGTACCCTACTTGTAATACTATATACTGTGTATGTATAACAGTATGTTACCGAAGTGGTGCAATTATGTAGCAAATCACTAATGATCGATGATTGGTGTATTTGCTCTGTTTACACATATATGTTTTCTATGGTTCATGTATGAAGTCTCTTATGCATTCACATGTTTAGTTTACCAAAAAGAATAGCTCTTTGCTGGAAGCATTTTGATAGGATGGTAATCGAGTCAAAAGTGTTTGAGTCATTTTATTTCTGATTAGTGTCAAGTAATTATTATTAATTCAAACTATTTAATTATCGTCCCTTCACTTAGGAAGAAAGGTCCATTTTTCAGCTCACACACGGATTCCTACCGTCGGTCAAATAGTCTTCTTGTAACTAGAAATTCACTTTATCTATATTTTAAAAAAAATAAACAAAAATATGGTCATAATATCACCTAAATGAATGTGTCAAAACTGATTTTTGTGTGTTTGACACTAATTCAACTAAGTGAGAAGGCGAAGTGTACAAGGCCCAGGAATGAATTTGTGGTAGTAACTCCTCATCTTGTTATTCATAAGCCACAACTCACTTAGACCCTTTCAATTTCCCATAATATCTTCGAAGCTTTCCAAACCATAAACCCATGAATTGAAAGTTATTATGGAGATTGACATGTTCTTACGAATGCAAAATCTTATTATTTGAAGAGAAAGACCGTATAATAAGTCAAAATGGAAACAAAATTAGTATGCAAGACATTAGTCAAGCAGGCGACCAGTGGACCATAGACAAAAGTTGACCATATTAATCCATTAATTTTAATAGAATCCATTAATTTTATTCATGCCAATGTGTTCTTGTCATCTTTAAATTTGTGGTTAAAACTATTCAATTTTAATTTATTAATTTCATGTTGTATCAAACATTCCACAAATTAGATTGATTTTGTTCGAGTCTCCACTACGTAGTTTCGATTCAAGGGTATTTCTCGACTTTTTCTAGAATGACTAGTTTGATTTAAAAGAAAGAGACTAGAAGATTCTTTGGGGAATAAGAAAGAAAACGGAAATAACTGTAGGAAACTTTTTTTAATTCCAATTGATTTATTCACCCAAAAGTTCCATTGAACAAATGGCAAACAAAAATTTGTCAATTGGAAGATGCTTTTGCAAATTTCAACACGACTCGAGAGTATTAGATAAAAATTGACAAAAAATTAATGGACTTTGGATTTGATTTTAGTGGGTTTGAGTGATAAATGGGTGAATCTACCTAACTCGCATAATAAACGATCTAGTCGAGTTCGGATGGAGTATCTTAACCCGTTTATCACCCAATTACCCATTTAATAAATTAATTTGTCACTCGATTACCCGCTTGCCATACGATTACATGTTTATCACCCGATTACTTGTTTAATTAATGACCCAATTTGTTGAAAAATTAGGATTTTTAATTAAGATTTATTTGTGTTATAGAATTAACGTTTAAAGGGTAACATGTGTCAAGCAATGTAAGCCGTTTAATTTACAAATCATTTTTAATTTTATAATTTGCACCCGTTTAATAAATAAGTTGTAGACGGACAAAATGATTTTTGGTACGAACTCGCTAATACTCAAGTCGACGCAAGTCTAGATACTTTATAAAAAAAATAAATAAATAACTCGGTAAGACCCAAAATGAACCGACATGGCTTGGCATGATTGTTAGGTCTAGTTGGGAGTACTTATCTTTCATACCCAAATTTGGCGTTTCTGGCTTGGGATTATGAGTACAACGTATGGTCCCATAGGCGAATTTGGGAAATCATCCAACACTAGGTTTTTGAAGGAACGACCATGTTTTTCAAGATTGCTTTCCATTGCTTTGTCAAGACATTGAACAGAGGCTTATTAATGGTCCAGGGTCCTTTGATGTTGGCTATAACTCTCGAAGCAATTATTGTCATCGGGTGTCAGGGCGTCGTGCCGGTCCCGGCCCCAACTGCTCCACCGACGACACCAATCCAACACAAAAACTGCTTTAAGTCTCATGAGAGCTAAGAACTATGATCTACATTACCAGCCACATATTCCATGAGTTTTCAAGGTCTTTTCATAGAACACAAATTATACTTTTACCCCCTTAACTGTGGCCTCCATTTCACATTGTCTCAATAATTAAAATTTGCTAGCAATTTGATATAAAATTATTTCATTTTGCCCCCAATTCCCAAACAATGTTATTCTATTTGTTTTCTGCAACACGTGGATTTTTTATTTTATTTTATTTTTTGGTTTAAAAGATAACTAACTTTGTCTTCGAGATAATGTAAAATTAATATAAGTTGTTGAGACGATATTCTAAGAAATCCACCAGTTCAGGGGCAAAATGTAATTGAGCCCACAATTAATGTAGCCAAATTATAATTTTTCATTTCATTAGGTTGCATCCGCCAGGTTGAACCCCACCTTTTGAGGAGTTTTTGATTTTTTGAAAAGATGGGCATCGATCGTATGTACGCAACTACTTGGCCTGTCAATTCTCAATGATATGCAAATTCAAGTAAAAATCTAAATAGAATTAGCAAATTAAGGGTGATAATCGTGTAAATCTGTTAAATATTGAGTTGATAAAAATTTGACTAAACACGATATGACTTAGACGTGACCCTTTGACAATCCTAACCACAACATAGCGTGCTTAGCATCCGCCTTCACATTGGAGGATCGGCAACTTTGACTCATGCAAAATAGAGTACTTGTCCTTTTTCTGGTTCTGTTGTTTCTCCAAAACTTCCTGACAATTATGACTAAAGTTCCTTCTACATAAACCCCCTTGAGATTAAATTAGAAATTCATGTCACCAAGATGTTGTATTGGACTTTCGGTCTCTTCTTTGCAGTCAAAACAACAACAATAACAACGACAACAAAAGCGAAGTCTTCCACTTGAAGACCGCGCGCACAGAGACACAGACAATTACTTGCACATAAACTTTAGGTTTTTGTTATGTACGCACACAAATACAAAGAAAAACCAACAAAAAGGGTTTTGTCTTCAAGTTTACACACACATCACAATTCCACAGAGGTTGCCTTTTAACTTGAGCACGGTTTGGCACCAGTAGCCCAAATTTTTTTTTTTGGTCAAGTATTATTATAGAGGAAGGAATGATTAAATTCGAACCGCAATCTTAGAGGCTAAAAACGGGGACGGTATCAAACAGGTGTTGATGCAGCAGCCTGCAGCTACTCTGTACATTTAAAAAAAATACTAAAATTGAGACTGAAATGTTGTTAGTTTTAATTTACAAGTCTTAATTTACAATGTATTACTTATTCAATTTATGAGTTATAACTTACAACTTCTAACCACGAAATTAAAATTTGGGCCGGTTAGTTGCTGTAACTAATGGGCCGGAAACATGAGTGGGGCTCCAGGCTAGCTTCCCAAGGGTTGGGGCCAGCACTATGGCCCAATCTTGGACCATACGGGCTTAGGCTGGGCAGCCCCTTTTTGGGCTTGGATGGGACTGTGGGCAGTATTTTTGGCCTTCTAAGTGCAATTTTACTAATTAACACAAACTGGACAAGATATAAAGTTCGAAAATTGCATGATCAATTAATATGAATAATAAATTATTCAAATTAAGGTTAGATGTAAATAACATGATAAACTAATATAGTAAGTAAAAAATAGATATTTTTTAATTTTGCTAATTTCTTTACATAGTATCACATGAGTTGTTTTAAAATTAAATAATTTTTTATTAACACAAATATCGACACGAAAACAACGTGAACCGAAAATGTATCCGAATATGATACGACACAAAAATGATTCAACACGACATGATTGACACCTCTACCTAAAACAATACCAAATATTTTTTTTTTGTTTTTGTTATAGAGTGTTCAAACTTGTGTCGACTATTTTCCCAAGATTGGATACTGGACATCATAGTCTAAACAGGTTTAGAACATGTCCCCTAATGAATTAGAATGAATAGACCATAAGAAATATTAGAAAAGTTGAATTAGAGAACACTAAATATCAGAGGCGAAACTCAATTACTAAATGAGAGTTGGGGATAAGTAAAGATGTTGAAAATCAGCTAAGCTAGCTTTTAACTCCAACACAAAAGGCCAATAATTTCTCATTTGGTATGCTTTTCTTTCATGCCCAAATTTGGTGCTTCAAGCTTGGGATTGTGAAAAATTAGTCCTCTCGTTTTGAGAGTATCCCTCTCATCATAAGGCTTTCGATCTCAGATTTTTTAGTTCTACGATCACCCTTTATTTTATTTTTTTGAGGCTAGCTTTAATTTGATCTTATCTATTTGTGCTATTCTGTACCTTATACCTCGCAAATCCCAATACCTTTTTCTAGAGCACCCAACCCAACTACGTCTTCTAGTGATGAGATGGTTGAATCATTTGAACATCTTCTTTTTGAATGTGGATGGGCTAAAATGGTTTGGTATGGGCCTGATTTGGGATTGAGATTGAAGCTAGATTCTCATGTCTCAGTTTTTCAGTGGGCATCGTCCCTTGTGGATGATATTAAGAATTTCTCTTGTTCTCTTTAGATTATGGGGAGAGTGGCCACGACTGCTTGGACTATTTGGTTATCTTGAAACAATTTCGTTTTTTCTCATCAACATCCTAATGCCCTTGCTACTTTGTTGTGGGCTCAGAGGCTTTGGAGTGAAGTGAGGAATTTTGTTATGGGTAAGCGTGAGGTGCAGCAAACGGATTTGCCTCTCCATCAAGAGCAATCATCTGGTTTCACTAACCCCCTTTCTCTGTGTTGTGATGGTGCATTCAAGAAGGACACTGCGGCTATAGGGGTGATTCTGAAATGCTCCAATGAGACAATTGTGGAAGGTATTGCCGAACAGGTTCTGGCTGTATCTAGCTTATTTTCTGAAGCAGCTGTTATAAGAGAAGCTTGTCTCTTGGCTTCTGCAACTGGGCTTAGAAATGTCACTGTAACTACTGACAATCCTAGAGATGATCAAGCTAAGTGTTTCTAAAGATGCTCCCCCATAGGATATTTGTGCTTTTGTTAGTGATATTTGTTTTTTTGCTAAATCTCTTAACATACAGTTTCTTCACAAGCCTAGGGCTCTTAACAGAGCGGCTCACTGGGTTATAACTATGAAATTATCTAACTCGATTCCGTTGAGTTGGTTGCGTTATCCACCCCCGAAGCTTAAGGCTTTATTATCTAGTGATTGTAATCATACTTTGCCAACGTAATGATATTTGCTTAACTATTTCCTTTACAAAAAAAAAAACTACGTTGTCTAGTGTGGTTGGGGTTTTAGGGTTTTATCTCCCTTTCTTCCATATTGCTACAGACGAAAGGTTCTTTCATGGAATCTCATTAGTTTTTTCCCTCTCTTTTTTGTTGTGTCGATGTTCCCTTTTGTGTTTGTTGATTCACTATTTTCATCTAGGTTTTTCTTGTTTTCAAGGAAAACCTAGAACCATCGTTTTTTCTTCTTTTGTCTTCCCTAGTCACTCTCGTTTATACTATGGAGGTTGAATCAAGTTCCAAAAAATTAACCGTCCAAGCATCTCCCTATATTCAAACCCCTCTTTCTCCCAAGAAATCGAACAGTTTTGTATGGTGGGTAGGGTGATTTCAGAATTTGTTCTACCATAAACTGGGGGTGAGTAATGTACTGTTAGGAGCTTGAAAGACTACCAAGGGTTTCTCTATAACCTATTTGGGAAAAACACTTATATGTTTGTGTTTAAGGAGGAAAGTGATAGAAACAAGATCAATGAGGAAAGTCCATGGTTTGTTATGAGATCTCTTTTGGTGTTGAAAAAATGTTCTCCTGAGGATAAAATGAGAGATTTTGATTTCCAATTTGCGGAGTTCAAGGTTCAAATTTGGGAGCCACCATTCGATATGATAACAAAGAACAATGCGTGGAGGATTGGCTAAGTGATTAAGGAACCTACCCAACTGTTGGACTCAGGGTCTAGCCTACTTCTTGCCAAAAATTTTATGAGAGTGAAATGTCGGATTGATATTACCAAACCACTAAAGAAAGGTTTTTTCTTAGTGCATGAGGATAGGGATGATTTATGGATTGCTTTCAAATTTGAACGTTTGGTCATAGTAAGGGGTATTGTATGGAAAAGAAATCAGGGGCTTTATAGCTAGAATATGATCTAGAACTTCGAGCGATTCCTAATCAATCTTCGGTCTTCTATAGGAAAAATTGGTCTTAGAAAGAGAAGGTGGGAGGGTGCTTAGTTGAGAAGAGAGGTGGAAAAGAGAAATTTACCGGAGGATGGGATCATCCATTGGTGCGTGAGAAAGAGAGTGAGGTACGTATCCAAAGTGTTAATTATTCTGAAGAGATGCTGGAGTGGCAACTGAAAAGGTTAGAGGTGTAGCTTCAGCACCAAGGTCAGGAGAGGGGACACGTGGTGCAACGAAGTCAATAAAGGAACAAATGGCTAAGGGGGACCACGGTGGCTAGAGGAATGGATAAAGCATAATCCTCTCATATCTCTGTTGCAAGAGTTTAACCCCCATCAGCAGAGCCCATTTAAAATGTCTAAGAGGTTGCATCCCTCTGAGTACTATGTTATTGAACCTCCGAAAAGCCCAACAAATGGCCCAATTTTGTTGGGTAGTAGAGGGTATGGGAAATAAAGGTGAGGGGGTTTAGACTTGGATGAGGAAGGGGAAGCCCTAAGAGATGAGACGGCCCAAGAAGTTATTCTAACTGGTACAAACTATGGGTAAGGGGTCCAGGAAGTGGATCATAAATTAGGTAATGAATTTTGTGATATGTTTCTCAAAAGGAAAGCCATTAGTGAAGAGGCAAGGATGGGTAAAGGTTAAGGCTGGGTGAAGAAGCAAAAGGGGATGGATGAGGTAGAGCTCCACTTGCAGATTTCAACCAACACCCGTAAAAGGAGTAGCAAGGAAGTAAGTGCTAGTGAAGAGGCAGGTATGGTTGTGAGCTTGCTTACTAAGCTGAATCAAAGAGTGAAACGAAATTGTAGGAGGGATTCTAGAAAAAAGGGAAAGGGAAGGAATCTCCAAGTGAGAATTGGTTTGAAGTTGAGATACAACAAATGAATGGGGATATTGGAGAGGGGATTATAGAGAAACAAGTAGAAAGTGATATGGAATTTTGCCTTAATCATCTGGTTTCTCAAGAAATTGAGGAAGCTGATTTGTGTATCTCAACGGGTTGTGGTGGCTGAACCTAAATAGCCACATTGGTCAAGTTAATGATCTTATGGAACTGTCAGGGAGTTGGGCAACCTTGGACAATTTGTTATTTACGAGGGCTCATTGATACCCATTTTATTATTTTCATTTTCCTGATGGAGACGAAGAATAAAAATAATTATTTGGAAAGACTAAGAAAGGGTTTTCATTTCCCCAATTTTTATTATATAGAACCAATGGGAATTTTGTGTGGTTTGGCATTATGGTGGAATGATGATGTGCAGATCAACATTGTGGGAGTAGACAAGAAAGTGATCAATACTTTTTGTGTTCTGAGATAGAATTCTATGAGGTGGCAAGCTACTTTTATTTATGCAGATTTAGATTATAGTCGAAGATAGAGAACATGGCAGATGAGTAGTGTAAAACCCGGATAAATTTGAACTTTTTATAAAAAAGGTAAAACGGTAATTTGTCACTACGGTACAGGTTGTAAACCTGAATTTTTCTAGATCTCGTATGACGAAACAGACCTTGCCGTTGATTCATCTCGCGAAATCTAGTTACCCCGTCAATTTTCGTCGAATTTCGAAATAGTCGATTTTTTTTTTGTTTTACGAGGTGACCGAGTCTCAAGTGACCAAAAAACGGAATTTTTAATAAAATTTTGAAAGTTGAAAAATAGTTTAAGACAAGTTAAAATAAAAATATTTTGAACTTGAACTAGGACAAAATTTAATCGTTTCGGAGCGAAAACAGACCCGAAAAAAAACGGGTCGTGTGGCGCATTGTGGATCAAGAGTTTAGAGAGTATAAATAGGGAAAAAATCAAATTTCTCCCTCATTCTTCAGCCGGTTTCAACATGAGAAGAGAAGAAAGGGAAAAGAGAGAATTCTCACCTTCTCTCTACGATCTATGAATATTGAGTGATCGAATCCACTCGGGCTAAGAACAAAATTCAATCTCCTCGTCAAGGGCTACGCCTACGTACCAAAAACGAGGGTTTTCACCAAAGGTTGAAAAATGAAAATTTAGGAAGGCTTGGATTAGAGCTCAAGCTGAAGTCGTGAAGCTTCCTAACATGTTTTTTACACTTCAAGAGGTAGGGTTCCTTCCTACTTTGGTTTATTTTACAACCTAGGGTGTTTTTATGAAATTGGTAGGTTGATATAGGTATATATTACTTACCTATGCTTGTGAACATGATGAAATGGGTAAAGAAATAGGCTAGAATAAATTCTAGTTTAAATTAGGTATGTAGAAATTACCTATGTAGAAATTACCTATGGTGGTGCTTGAGTTATGCAATGAAATTTGGGCATATTATGTGTTTATTTTATGCATTGAGAATTAAGTATGTTATTGACACATATTATGTAATAACACGCTTGTGATTTATTGTTGGAATGAAATGTTGATATACTAACAATGTGATGAAATTTGGCGATTATATGCATATAGCATAATTGACCATGAAATATATAGATGTGTGGTTAATTTTGCTTATGTAGCATTCATTACATCTAGGCATAACATTGATATAGCGATGACGCATTACATTGCATTTGCACGGAAGAACCGCATCCATAACCATGAGTGTAGGTGTGTGTGTGTGTGCACGTTTGATATCAAATACCAAATAGGTGGATCATGGGTGGACTCAAAAAAGTTGGATCGAAGATCCGACTGAGTCGCACGGTGGTATGGATAAAAAATTGAGTCGGAGTTAGCAAGAAAGGCTAGATTATCCCTCGGATCAGAAACCTAGTGAACATATACGCACTTCGTTGGTATAAGAGTTCATAAAGTGTGTCGGTGTACGCGGAACTGTTGGTGAAAGTCTATAAATTCTGTGTCGGTTAAGTGTCGTTGGTGTAAGTCCATAAATACTCACCTCAAGAAAAACCCGGAGAATTTTATTTGAAAGAGTCATTGGGTGTGAAACGCCAATGACGAGGACTTGAAAAGCCCGATTTTATACTCATAGCATTATATGGGTGAAATGAGCCAATGAGGGCTCAAGTTGAGTTGCATGAATGAGTCTCATCTCATTTCATGCCATGACATTTCTAAAATTCCAACATTTAATGATATATTCTTGTTAGATGTTGTTTGTTGAGTGTTTTATGACTATTTCATATGTACTTGGGTTGGGGAATAGCCTTAGTAGGAAATATTCTACTGGGCGTGAGTCACTCTATACGGAAAAATATTTCAGGTGCAGGATTTACATCAGTGGAAGGCCCTGACACAGGACTGCAAGGGTGAAGAAAGCCAAAATGTGACTTTATTTTGAGTTTTGTAAAACAATTGTGAAATTTCTATTTTGGTATGTAAATACATGGAATTGAATGTAACAAAACTTGTATGAACCTTGTATTACATGAAAAAAATTCGTTATACAAGTGTAAGATGAGAATGAGATGGATGGACATGGATTGGAAATTGAAAACAGGCCAAATAGGGAAAATTGGGCAGAGCCTACCGGTAAGACTGGGCCCAATAGGCAATGCATACTGGTAGAACCTACTAGTAGGGATTTTCTAGTAGGCTCACCCTATCGGTATGCCATCCAAAATTTTGAAATTTTTAACATCGTTTTACCATGCTTTTGGGCTATGAATCCTTTTGTTTAAATGATGTAAATAGGCTAAAATGGAGTATGAAATGTGGTACACTGGACTTTAGTTGGATTAAATGATCAAGTGTACACAGGTTGCACGTATGGGTGATGATCCTTGTTAAGGGGATATTATTAACGTGACGTCGAATTGTACAACAATCATGGGTATTTTCGCAAGTTGACGGTTAGTCAACGGTTGTTAAAGGACCCCCGATTTTAGGGGCGTCACAATTAGGGCTATCTCATCCAATGTTAAATAGCTGGATGATAATTGGAGATTTTAACAGTATCGACTCAGTTTGAGACAACAAAGGAGGAAGTGGAGTGGGAATGAAAGAGTTAGAGGAATTGAACAAGCTTATTTTTGATTGTAATATGCTAGAACTGGACTGTAAAGGTCCTATCTTTACATGGTCAAACAACAAACCAAGGAGGGCAAATGTTCAGGAAATTTTGGATAGGGTGTTTGTTAATCCATAGTGGAGATTGGATTTCCCCAATTCTTTGGTGACTCATGAAGTAAGATTGGGTTCTAATGGATGGTGTATAAAGCTAAAGTTGAACCTAATCTTGATGATAATGATTGTAGAAGTAAAAGAACAAGAGAGATTTATAGTTGTTCGCCGATATTGGCAAGTCCACTTGAAAGGAGTCTCTTGCTCCAGGGAGGGGGAAGAGTTTATTGCTTAGTGTGAATTGAATAAGTTATAGTCTCGCTGGTAACACCTTCCCTCATTGTCCAGGATCCTCCCCAGGCATTACTAGTCCGTTGGAGTAAATCTCTCCTTGACTGTTAGGAGTATCTTCCTCCTTGATTGGGGGAGCCTTTTTCTCCATGATTGCTAGGATGGCGTTCCCTCTTGGTTACTGAGATAGGGCGACCTTCCACCCCAAGAACCTGGACAAGATCAAGAGATCTAATTGGATTGATTGAAATCCCAATTGGCTCTTGCTCGTTGAGGTCGCTTATCGCCCTGGAGGTCTGTCCACAAGCGAAGGTCGAGCCACGATGAATGCCTTCTTGGTCTTGCATCTAATCTTTGTGGTTTGAATAATTTCTATATCTTCTACCTATTATTGTGGTATCTTCACTAATCATAGCCCAATTATTGTTGATTGGGGATTGAACAAGAGGAAAGCTAGATATAACTTTAAATTTAAAGACAAATGGTTCTAATATGTCAGATGTGAAGAGATTATTAAAGAAACCTGGTCTATTCCGATTAAGAGGTCCAATATGTTCAAAATAAGTAGGAAATTAAGAGGATATAAGGAGGAGCTGACACGATGGAACAAAAACCTTTTTGTAGAAGACAAGGCTAGGGTGAAGCTTTTGAAAACAGAGCTAGCTAGGTTCAAGGTGAGGAGATGGATGAGGACAACTTGTGTAAATCAGTGAAGTTGGCTCAAGAAATTGATGAAATTTGGCAAAGAGGGGTAAAACATTGGTCACAAAGGTTGAGAATTCACTGGGTGAAAGCAGGAGATAGGAACACACGATTTTTTCACTTGACAACAATATAGAGACGACAGAGAATCCAGATTCTATGTTTGAAAACAATAGTGTGATTGGCTGAAGAATGACGATGATATTTGTATGCATATTTAGGATTTCTTTTCAAACTTTTGTTGTTTAGTGAGCCCAAGAGATATAGCATAAGTTTTATACTCCATTTGGTTTGATGGAAAAATAGAAGAATGAAAAGTTGGAAGGATGAACAGTTGAAGGGATAAATAAAATATCATGTTTGGTAACGAGGAAAATAGAAATGATGAAAAAGTTGATGGATTAACTTTCCTTCCAACTCGCCAAAATCAATTGCTCCAAAATCAAAAGAAAAGTGAATGAAAAGTCAATTATTTGTGTTGAGATGAATTTTATTTATCTATATATTATGTATACATTAATTTCATATAAAAATACACGACTCGAACACGATGACACGATTCAAGCTCGACACGAACTTGATTATAACTCGACATGAACTTGAAAATGAACTGACACTCAAATAAAAAATATAAAAGACTCATAATTTTATGACTCAACATGAATCTGACACGACACGACTCGACTCGATTATCACCCCTAATATTAGACAAAAAAAAAATTAATCATTTTTATTTTTCATCCATCCATCCAAACACAAAGGAAGGAAAGTGTATCATTTCTACTTTTCATCCTTTGAAAGGTAAAAAATGTATCCCTCCTATTTTCTATTCTTCCTATTTTTTATGCTTCCAATCAAACAAAGCATTTGAGGTTCTTCCACCCCTAATTACAAAACAAATGAATTGTTCTCTCATGAAACCAGTGACCGATACGGAAATCCGTAGAAGATGGACGCTCTTAAAGCTCCAGGTGCTGACAAAAAAAAACCAAAGCTTGGGATTGTGGGTACATGTGTGATCCCAAACACAAATTTGGCAATTATTCGACAACATACTTTTGAAGAAAAACACTTTTTTCAAGCCTGGTTTTCTCTGCTTCGGCAACCGGGTACCACTTTTTTCTTCCTCTTCTTCTTCTTCTTCTTCTTCTTTTTTTTTTTCTGTGGTTAAAAATAAATGAGTAATTAAAATGTTTAGTATATTTTAAGTGTGAATATGGGTGATTGGAATTTAAATTGTAAAATTCGCCATTAGCTTATAACCTTAAAAGATTTAGGGTATTGTTGTACTTTAATACTCAAAAACGTTCTATTTTATTAATCTAGACATATTGACGAGACTTATGAGAGTTTAATTTTCGTTCCTCTCCCTCTCAAGCCGCTTTTTCATTAAGTGCAAAAATCAATCTTGGAGTTTCATTTATTATAAATCCAAGAAAAATGAATATTAGGCTGGAATATGAAATCATTCAAGTTGTGGACCACATCTAGGACTGATAGTGTAACATGTTATATCGGATGATTAAGTCGTATAATGTATGTTTTATTAAAATTGGTCAAACTTGTACAATAAATTTTTAAGGGAATTTTGCTGGTTAACCCCATTACAGACTGAACCCAGTGACTTTGAATTTTCAAAGCTAATAACCTCGCACCAATTTCGTATTAGATAAACTAATTCTCTTATAAATTGTTGTATTCAGTTATGTTCATGTTATAATTCAAATCATGTTATGCTAAAATTAAAGTAATTTGTACGCAATATATTTATTATGTAACTTTGACAAAACAATCTAATAATATTCCGTAATCAAATTCAAATTCGTACCGAATGAATAAAGTTGTCTTGGAAAAAAACTCCCAACTACATCTGTTCTGCAGTCGCCTGTTAGTATCACATGGACCACCCTTGTTGGGTGTAACGTATGGTCCCACATGCAAAATTGGGCAATCAATTCAACACTAAATTTGTGAACGAACAACCATATTTTTCATGGTTGTTTGATTGCTTTGTCAAGACATTGAATTATGAATGGTGTGTCCAGAGTCCATTGATGGTTCAACGTCATTGGCAAAGGTTCCGTAAGTTGATTCATTACATAGAAGTGGCCAGGGACAAACTAGGATAGTTGTAATGCCCAAAATTTCCAAGAGATCCAGTATCCATCAGTAGTCACACTCTGATTTAGATGCCCCGCTAGCTAGAGCCGATCTCAATTGCACTTAAAAATAGTGCATAACATACATGGTCTATCCAAGAGTTCAAGCCTGCGTCATAATTTGTGATGGTGAAAGTTTGCATTTGTCTAGTAGCCCTTGTTTTAGTCGGCTGAAATTTATTTTTTGGCTCAAGCCCAGCTTACATATTAAAGTCGAATTGAATTTGGATTATGCACCCAAATTCAACCCCTACGAAGAAAAATGATTAAAGGCCTATGCCCTATGCTAAAATCCAAAGATAAATGTCTAGGAGGGCCCATCAGGGCAGTTTGAAAGGGAATATCGGTAACTATTGGGAGGAGACTATAACTAACTCTGATTTGCATCTGCCAGGTTCAATCTCACCTTAAATATACGACGCGTTAAAAGATTTTTCGAAAATATGGGGACACCACAGGCGTGTGCATTGTGCCTCTCAAAATTGGATACAACATAATTAATTGACACAAATTAAATAAATTTGAGTGAAATTTTAACAAATTTGGATATTAAACGGGTTAACCCGTCAATATATTTAATAAACAGGTCGTGTTTGAGTAAAATTTGTCAAACCGTTTATCACATGTTTATATATTTAAATAAAATTAATATAATAATAAATTAATAATTATTTTAAAAAATTAGCCAAAAAAAAAGTAAAATAGTAGTTTAAAGACAAGGAGGCGAGATGGAAGCAATTCATGAAAAAGACAAATCAATCCCTTTTGTTTTTGTCCCACGTCGACAAATGAAAGGAGATGAGGAGGATTGTCTTGCCTATAAAAGGTAGTAGTCTCTTGCTTTTATTTTTTTAGCCTTCAAATTTGATTTTTATGTAAAATTTGACAAGAAATTCCTCTTTTTTAAGGTAAATATAATTGACAGTAAAAAAAGTGGTGTATTAAAATTTTTTGATATAATTTTGTTTAAATTAAACGAGCTAAATGAATCGTGTTGTATTACCCGTTTATTAAACGGATCGTATTCGTATTGAGATTTTTTACCTATTTATTAAACTTGTCGTATACGGATTTACATATTTTGTACCCATCACTCGTTTAACACAACACGTAATCATTTAACTCGACACATTTGACACTCATAGTGTACATGTTTCAAGAATTTGATTTGAAATCGTTACGAATTTAATATATTTGGATGATAAATAAATAAAATTGTTAGACGTGTTAAATATACAACAAGACATAATTTATTTAATTAAACAAAACACGGAGATAGAGTTATGCACAATTTATATGTAATTTGAACACCATTATATAAAAAGAATTAACCAATGTACGAGGCTCATGTTAAGGATGCAATTCAGGTGGGTTGGACAGTTAACTCTAACTCAATCATAGGTATATAATCTTTAACCTTAACTCTAACCCTACCTCGGGTTGAATTCGGGTTAATGATTTCAGGCTAATTTTTGGTTATTTTACGGATTCAATTCGGGTTGAGTTCGGGTAGAGCCCAAAATAAGCTTGTTATTCTAAACTTAATACATATATTACATAATATTCACCTAAATTAACAATCAATAACTTCAACCAAATTTTTTACAGTGCTAATACTAGAACAAAAATGAAAATGAACGAGAGAGGCAGAGAACAATAGAATAAAAATGACAAATCAGTGCTAATATATATATATATATATATATATATATATATATATTTATTTATTTATTTATTTATTTATTTATTTATTTATTTGTCAAGTTCGGGTTGAACCCAATCCCAACCCAAATTAAATTCGGGTTGGAGTTTTTTGACTCAATCCCAACCCAAGTATTAAAACCCTTATCAAAATCCTAATTTTTTTGAATTGAACTTGGTTTGAAATTAGGTTGTCCAATCCAAGTTGCACCCTTAACTCCTGTCATTGCGGGGTTTAAAGAGGGTTATATGTACCTACTCTTACCCATGTAAACAAAAATATTGTTTCCATTATATAATATTAAAAATAAATCAAGTATAAATTAAACAAATTTCAACACGACGCGATTTAGTGAAGAACCCCAAGGCACAATCAGCTTCCACTTCACCAACTTGAATATGATACCGAAAACAAAAATCGGTATAATACTTTCATTTATCACATTTGTGGTCGTTTTGATCATTTTTGTGAGTTATTTTACCACTGTTGTGGTACCCCAAAAAATGGTAATAACAGTTACCATAACAATAATAAAAACATCCACAAATGTCGTAGAAATATAAACAAATGTGATAAATTTTTTTTGTATCAAAGACGAGTGATAAAAATAGTTACTCACAATAATGATAAAAAGAATTCATAAAAGTGATAAATTATTCACAAAAATGTACATTTCTTAGTTATAAAATAACTTATAAAAATTATAAAAATTTCATTAAAATAATAAAAATTAGAATTACGATACCGAATTTATTTATTGAGACCGTAGTCAAGTCCAGACCTCACAAAGGGGATCGGCAACCTTGACGAATGCAATAAAGGCCTCGTCCTTTCTCCAAAATTTCCTGACAATTATAACAAAGTCGTTTCTATATTGATCCCTTTGCAACTCCAAATTCGTGTCAGCTACATGTCATTCTTTCAAGTGCTGTCTTTTCTGGATGGATTTTATACTTCAAAATCCAAACAGTCACACCAAAACAACAACTACAACAAAAGCTAAGTGTTGTACTTGGAGACCACCGACACACAGACACACACAACGGTATGTAAATGGACTTTAGGCTTCTTACATGTGCACGTACACATACACAACAACACAAATAGAAAGAAAAACCAACAAAAATGAGTTTTTTCTTCGAGTTTACACACCCACATACCACACAATTAGACAGAGATTTCTTTAAACTTGAGTTCCCTACACAACCATACACAAAAAAAAAAGACTTTCTACTTGAGCATCTACATTTCTAAACACAGACCTGGACACACTCCCACACACGCCACCACAACACAGCCACACCTCTCACATAAACACGCGTAAACAAGAGAAAGCTACGGGTGTTCAATCTTTAAATACAAGCATTATAACTCTCCCTTAAGAAACACAAAACCTATTGAGAAAGAAAGAGGAAGAAAATAGAGTTTTTGAGAGATGACAGATAAGGTAATGAGCACAGGCAAAGGAGGTGTCAAATGCAATGGCAAAGGCGAGATGAACCCATATGAAGGAGAGTTCGGAGCCGAGGCATGGCCGGGTTTCAAAAAGAAGGCCGGTAGCGTGATTACAGCACAGAAGAAGCTGGTGAAGACGATGATGGCCGAGTACATAATTGAATCTATTGATTCTGCTATCGACAAAGTCAAGAACAAAAGAAGATCAAGCCTGACGATCATGGGTCTGCTTAATCCAGTACCCTTTATATATGGTTATATACTCTGAAACGTGTTGTTGAACTTGGACTTAATTAAGTACCAATCGGAGGTGGTGAATTTTTTCTGTTTACTCATTAGTTTTTTTATGGTTGATGAATGAAGTCTGCTAATTATTCAGAATGATTTTTACTTGAATAACTCTTACAGAAAGCATTTATAGCACAAAACAAAGCAGATTGATTTTGTTCAAACCTCCACTTAGAGTTTCGCAGTCAGTGTTCAAGGATCTTCCAGACTAGAGAGTGTCCTAGAGGCGCAACTCGAGTAGGTTGAAATGTCACGCCAGGCTCAACCCAAGCCAGATTTACACAATTCAGCAAACACCTTATACTCAACATTTCAAAACAACACATAATCTTATATATGCATATATTCACCTCAGCTGTGAGGTACCATCGACGTCCATGGTGAATAGGAGGTCGCTTTTCTAAAATATGTAAACTAGTTTGGTAGATCTCAACTTGCCTCTGTCTTCTGATAAAAAAAAAAATTTCCCTCTGTCTGCCTTGGTTGAGCCTGGGAATGCAGTGACATAGAACCTAGAGGATCAAAGCGAAGCGAAATGGGTACAGTATGTGGATGATGCTACAGAGGGTTTGATGGGTGTGATATGTGTGTGTATTGAGGGAGGGAGGGAGGGGGAGGGAGAGAGAGAACTGTGTGTGAGGCCCTATTGAACGCATGGAAGGAGGCAATGGAGAGTGGCTGGGTGGATTTAATTTGGTATTTTGGAGCTGGATGAGTTCCGGTTTTGGCTTAAACCCAAATATCTGACATCTCAAACCAAGTATTATCCCAATTTAAATTGGATTGTAATTTTTGTACCCATGTCCAAACCTGAGTCCTATAAATTTCTTTAAGTATTGAAAATATTGGATTGGTTTCAAATTAACAGGCATAAGTTGTACTTGTTCCTCGATTTGGGGCCGGTCCTGCTAATTTCTGCCAAGCCCGTCATGTAAAGGTTTTTGGGTCGGGCTGGGAGTTACTGGTGCTAAACAAAGCTCAATTTTTTGGCACATGACTTGCGGTATCAAATAAGTCATGATGCAGCAACCTACGGCTATTTTCTACATTTAAATAAAGGATTTTTTGAAAATTGGTACACCTTATTATATTTATTTGGTAAAAAGTACATAGAACAAAATATAAGTTAAAAAGACATAAATACTAATTTTAAGGTCATTTAATTCAAAATCTCTTATTATATATATATATATATATATATGTTGTTAAATCTCTTATTTAAATTTTGAATTATCTTTAATGCACCTTGATTCATGCGTAATTTTTTTTAAAAGTGATTTTGTTTTCAAATTATATTTAATGCACCTTGATTTAAAATTTTTTTTTTTTGAAAAATAGTTTTATTTTTAAATTAACTTAATATCAAAATAATGTGATAGTATAACAAAGACAGTGTAACAAATACATTATAACAAAAACAGTGTTTAGTAGTTTTATGTATATGATAACAAATTCAAAACGGAGATAGACTATTTTGATTGAAATTATATGAAACTATATGTTTGACAAAATGTAATAGTACAATATTTTGTGTAAATAACTTGTTACACTATTATTGTTTATACTGTTACATTGTTAGTGTTACACTTTTATTGTTATACTGTTACACTATTCGGATATTAAATTAATTTGAAAATAAAACCACTTTCTAAAAAAGAAAAATACATGAATCAAGGTGCATTAAAAGATAATTCAAATTTTAGATAAGAGATTTAACAACAAGTATATACGTACTTACATACATATATATATATATATATATATATTAAAGTTCTCCCATAAAACTAGGAGATGTTTAATGCACCACTTTCTGAAAAAAAAGTGGTGCATTAAATACACATGGATTAATGGAGGGCAAAAATATCACAATAAAAATAGATAAATTCATATTATGTACTTGGATACAAATAAGTATCAAAATTAAATACTTAATAACCCTACATTTTTTAGTATATATTTTTTGTCAAATAAGTCTAATTTAGTGTACGCCTTAAATAAATAGTAAAGTTATTTGAATTATAACTAACAAATTAAAAATTGGGCAGGTACGTCGGTGATCTTAGTCGGCCTCTTGCATGGGTGGGGTTGGGGCTAGCACTATGGCCCACTTGTGGTACTGTGGGCTTATCGCAGTGGGCCAGGATGGGTTGTGAAATTTTTGTTTGCTTCGATCTAACCAACCTAAAAGGGTACTAAAACGATAGTGGGGGATTAGTATAGAGAATCAGTTAAGCTGAGCTTTTTAAATCCGTGCAGCAATGATTTCCCCTTTGGAGTGCTTTTATTTCACAGAAATACTCTGCTTCTCAAATTTATAATCCAAACTTACATCCCAAATTAACAAGGATGGTAGAATTAGTGGGTCTTGTAAAAAAAGTTATTAAGACCCATTGATCTAATTATCTTTATTGATTCGGAATATAAATTTAAATTGTATAACATTGCTCATTATTTCATGACCAAATTTGGTGCTTCAAAATTTTTAAGACAACCCTTTGATCAAGTCTGTTTCTCCTTGCTTTGTCAAGAAATTGAACTGACTTATAAAAGGTATCTCTAGAGGATCCATTTATAATGGCTATGGCCTTAAAAAAGTGTGGATATTTTTCTTCTTACACTCAAAACACGCACTAAAATTTTGCTACAAGGTGCATGCATCAATCTTGTAGACAACCGCGGACCCAAGACTAGATCTCAACCCGACCATTACTGACCCCAAATTCGACATCAAACTCAAAACTGGACACAAACTTAATCCTAAATCCGATCCTGGACACAAACCCAAACCCGGGCTCAGCCCTTAAATTGGGTCTAAAAAAGTTTAAGATTTTAACACGGGTATTATCTGAATTTAATTAAGATTTTATTTTTTCAAATATAACCCTATAAGCTTACCTGTATATATTAACAGTCGCGAATCAAACTTGCAAATAACCGGGACCAGCCTAATATAGCTACATTAGTGTCCTACAGCCTGTCATCTGACACGTGCTCTTTGTGCTTCTACAAATACTTCCCCCACAAGTTTCTCTCTCATTGGTTCTCTGCTGATTTATTTAAAGTGAAAATTATTATTTACGCCACTTAAATTAGTAATGTTATTTGAATCTAAAAATTTAATCTAATTTGTTAATTTAATTATATGACTTCTATGGAACCGTTGTATCAATACTAAATTTAATATTTGATGGGACCCTTAATCAATCTACGCAAATATTATTTGAATCTAATTCATTGACTTAATATAACTATTATACTAAAAGTGGATTATAGTATTAATTGAGTTTCGCTATCAATTCAATGATTGTGATAAATTATTTAATAAATTATGTTGATAAATTAGGTCTAAACGGTCAATCCACTAAATTAAAATGTTTAGGATTTGGTTATTCTAGTTAGAATTTCATGGTCTAATTGAAGATTGACCCATTCTTGAAGGGTGTGGATTGTAAAGTGTCTTTATTTAAATCACACTGAACTCAAAATATTCCCTCATTCCATTTACCAACCAGACAGGAAGTATAGAGGAAAAAAATATAGAAACAGATAGAGTGAAGAAACAGAGGCCATAAAATGGTGGCCCAGGTTGTGAACTCCGGCGAGCCTACGACGGAGCCATGGTTCAAACCCAAGAAAGGAAGCGTAATTCCGGCAAAGAGAAGGTCGGTGAAGAAGATGATGTTGGACACCATAGTTCAATCTGTTGCTTGTCTATTTCGATCTTCTTCTTCTTTATGTTCCTCTGGAATACCACTGTCTGAAAACTGTGGCAGTTCTAATATGATTTCACCAGACACAGCATCAAAGGCAAAGACAGATGAGAACAAGAAGACAATGATGAAGAAGAAGGAGAAGAAACCCAGTCACAAGGGTGTCTTTCCACAGCATATTTAACTTGCAATTGTAATTTTTGCTGCCCACTTTAATGTAGATTATCTGCCAATGTACTCTTTTCTTTTCTTTTTTTCTTTTCCTGATTTCCGGGTATTTTTTGTTCTTTAATTTATTTCTGTTTTGTATGTTTGCAATCTCAAAGAAAATAATAAATCTGTATTGAGTTAAGCAGAACAGAGGGTTGAATCTTCTTTCCACTAGCTTTTTGGCTTATCTATTGGTTCATTAAACTAAGCAAAACATAAATTTAATATGCTAGTTACAGTTGTTATTGGAATTGGATCAAAGTTGATAAAAACATTTAAATAAAAAACCAAACTCAACGAGCCTTGATTTATTTTTTGGTGGGCGGGGGAAGGGGGCACTTGTATTTGATTGCGACATAAAGTACCATCAGACCTAATCGTATAGATCAGATCATGTGGACTGATTTTCTTTTTTTTATCTTGGGGATTTGATTTCATGATGAAGAGGAAGGAGAGTCTTTTGGTGCCTATTCGAAAATTCCCTACTCTAGGGGGATTTGATCCGCTATAAAGAGAAGACAGTGTCCAGGTAATTTAACTAAATAATTTTTTTTAACTTTGATTAACTTTAAATTCATATTTAAATATTTGAGTTTGAGGGACAATAATTGCCTTTTAATACTTCATTTCACATGACATACAACGGCAATGACATTGGACAATTTTTTTTTTTATTGGGTATTTAAGTTTATATCGATTATTCCCTTGAGTTCAAGACTGATCACCGTGAATTGAATTATGTCAAGACATGTCTCTAAAAGAATAAAAATGACTTATACTTAAAAAGTGTGAAAAAAAATTCAACCTGCTACATATAAAGATCACTCTCCACCATTGAACCACCCACCAAATTTATATCATTTGGCAATTAATGCACTCAACAAATTGCAAATCAGAAGCATTTTGATAACATTCATATATTGTCAAAACTCGGTTGACTTTCTATTCCACTAGCACTTGTTAATACTTCTTTTCTGCGTAATCACCTACGTCATCACGTGCCGGATTCACAATTTTTATTTCTTAGGGCCTACGGTAGGAGAAAATATTCAATGGTGGCATCATCATGCGACAATAATGTTATCTGATGTTATTGTCTAATACTAAATTAATATATAGACAAATGAACCCCAATTAATTTAGTAACTATCATAATTAGGCAAGAAAATAATTAGTACACGTAAAAAAAGTAAAATTCACTTACTCACTTAGAAGTTTACTATTAAAAGATCATATCAGGCAAGAGTAATAATGTGGTGTTATTATTACATTGAATACTTCTCGTATGGATAATAAACCTTTTCACATCCCAAAAAGGAGGTCATGGGTTCAAACCTTGTATGAGGATAATTTTACTAGTTTAATAAGAGCATAAATTATGTTTTACCACCTTGAACGATTATATGTATTTTATTTTACACTTTCGATTATAAAATTTTTCATATTGTACCATAAAATATTAATCTTATTTTATATTACTCCAATAAATAACGACTATCAATTTTTTTACAATAAATATGTATGTGAATGGTCTATACTGCTAATAAACAACTATCTATTATATATGTGTATGTCAAAAATAAAAAAAAAATACCCACTAATAATTTTGTCCTTCCTAAACTCTAAATTTTTATTTTCTGACTGACTTTCTTTTTCTTCCTTGTAACCATTTGGTTGCAAAAGAGGTAAAATAAAATAGTACTAGGCACTTGGCTGAATGCTCTTTGGGGTTTTCCATCCTCCTATGATAAATTTTCAAGTTTATCATTATATATTAGAGTGATAAGAAATAAAATTGATACTTTAAGGTATAATGTGAGAAATTTATAGTTAAAAGTACAAAATAAAACAAAAATAATAGTTTAAAGGAATAAAGTGCAATTTACTCTTAATAATACTAGTTACACCTAATATATATAGTTAATGTATTACTCTTAATTGATTGATAGTACATCCTTTTCAATACTAAGATCCAACTCTGGTGTAAGAAAAGAGTAGGGAGTCACTGTGTGAAAGCTTTGGGTACAACGCACTGGGTGATGCAATTTGCTTGACGTCTTAGAGTGGCCTACCAGACGAGTCATTATCTCCTGCATAAAAACATATAAATAAAGCATGCTTAAATGGTGTCCTTGAAACTTTGTCAGATATGCTTATTTTAATTTGATATATCAACATAATTCTCTCTCGAAGGTTTGGGTGAAATTAATGTTATACAATCTTATCTGTATTCTGAACAAGTTGATTTCTAGACATTACGAAGATATAAGAAAGATGGCCTTTTCTGTATTAGTGGCAGACACAGGAGATCTAGGGTTCCTATTGAAAAGTGTATTGATGATGTGGTAATTGACTGTCGATATGATGAAAGTGACACTTATTTTTAACCATATTTTAAACATTGAAAAAGAAATTAAAAAACTAAACAGGGAACTAGATTTCCTAAGTAGTCAATTTATAGATCTTAATAAACTTAAAAATAATCTAAATCTGATTCAGATCGAGGAATAAAAATAATTGAAGAACTAAGAATAGAAACTATTGGAATAAAAAAGGTAGTTGAAACTCAGGAAATTGTTCCAGATCACCCTAAACCTACAAAAATACGGACAGAAGAACTTGCAAAATAAATATTTCAAGTTCAAAATGATTTAAAACCTTTAATCGAAAGGTTATATAAACAAATATGAAATTCAAAGGAGTCAATAAAAATAGTAACTTCTATAGATTCTAAAAGTTTAAGGGGATATAAAATACCCACCAAAAGAGCGTCTAACAATGCTATTTTACATATCAATCAGGCAAATTGGTTGATAACAGCAGTTGTTGAAGGCAATATCCTTATCTAAAATTGAAGAAATAAAAACAAAATTAGAAAAAGAAATACAATTTGTCAAAAATTCTTTCAAAGGAAAAGAACAGGAAAATCATATAGATATGAAGGAATTGTCTAAAAGGGTTAGTCAACAAATAATAATAATCCCCGAAAATTTTTTTCCTCTTCTTTCCTCTTAACTTTTTGCCTTATCATTAAACTCGGAGGAAAACATAATTTAAAATGCCAGTTAATTTGCAATCACATTAGCAAATTTTACAAAAGGTGCTGTTTTTTTGACAAAGGGTCTTTGGATCTTAAAGAAACTCCGGGGGTACTGTTTATTGTAAGCTTTGTGAAATAGCACTAAGATCAAATTGTTGATAAAACTATTTTAATAAAAAGTCAAACTCGACCAGTCTTTCAAACATTAAAATTTTGTGTTAATTTAATGATTACAATAAAAACACATTTTAAGTCAATACAACATATCAAATTTTTAAGTTTAAATAATACAACTCTATGCAACATAGACCAAATGATCAAAACCGATATTATCCGTTGATTTTTTTTTTTAAAAAAAGATGCACCTGCTAGTGCTTCTTTCTACATGAACTATGTAATCACTTACGTCAACCTTTTTGCCAAATGCTGTATTAACCATTTCTCTTTCTTAGCCTTGGGTGATGCTACGTGATATTGATGTTATATGATATCACTGTTTTACATTAAATCAATATGTAGAAAATCTCACATAACTTGGTAACTATCAAAAAATATGTAAGATAATAGTTATTTCACGCAAAAAAAAAAAGTAAAGTTTATCTTATTTACTTATAAGTTTATTATTAAATGATGATATCGTCTGAAAAGAATGACGTGACCATACCGTTTCATTAAATATTTACTCCTATGTGGGTTGGTATAGCTTTACACCTCCCAGAAGGTCAAGGATTCAGACCTTGGACGGGACTTGAGTGGAGGTAGAAAGTAGTTTCAATTCTTGTTCAAAAAGAAGAAAAAAACAATGTAGTTGTCATTGTGTGAAAGCCTTGGATAAAAGGCACTGGGTGGGTGCGATTTGCTTGACGTGTTACAGTGGCCTACCAGAGGAGTCTCTCTCTTGCATAAAAAGAGATAAAGCATGCTTAAATGGTCTCTTACAAACTTGGTCATATGTGCTTGCTTTAATTTGATACTTCAACACTTAAAAGAGCAGGGATTCATTCCCCTTTTCTGAGACAAACATATAATTCTCTCTCGTCTATAGAAGGTTTGGGTAAAATTAACGGTAGACAACCTTATCTATATTTTGAAGAAGTTGATTTCTAGTCTATAGTGGCGGAGCCACCCTTGGGTTAGGGTGGGCACATGTCCCCTCAATTTTTTTTTTCTTTCATATTAAAAATGTATTTTTTGAAATAAAATTTAGATATATTTAATTGTTCTTATCCTATTATTATGTTCTGGTGATATCGATTTGAATAGATCTCTACCTAAATGATTTTTAATTTTTTGAAA
This sequence comes from Ilex paraguariensis, assembly GCA_963454935.2. Taxonomy (NCBI): domain Eukaryota; kingdom Viridiplantae; phylum Streptophyta; class Magnoliopsida; order Aquifoliales; family Aquifoliaceae; genus Ilex; species Ilex paraguariensis. The sequence goes on along the minus strand of CAUOFW020001041.1, from coordinate 74,692 downwards.
AATGTTATTGAGACCGAATTTAAAGACTTAATGTATTGTGATATTATGTCTAATAATAAGTCTCAATATTTAATAAACTCTACTATCCATCCAATAGTCACAAATCATTGAATTTTTATCAATTAAATTTCAAATTAAGTGCAATTAATATTATTATTAACTTTTAAACACGTTTCAAATGTCTGAATATGTGTTTAAACATATTGGGATTATTTTATAATTTTTTAATTTGTAGAGTTATTTCATTATTATATAAAAATATATGTCGTTATGTTGAAAACTATAGGATCATAAATAAAAAATTGTTACCATAATTTTATATATAAAAGAAATATTATTTACAAAATAGATTTGTAATAACTCTTTCAAATAATAAAAACATACCAGAGTCAATTGTAAATGACAATAATTAGTTTTATTCATAATAAAAAAAATTAATTTTATTTTGTTCGTGTTATGCGTATCGATTTTTAATCTTCTATATTATTTACGGAACTTTTAAGTGTTAAATATAATTTTAATAAATATGAATTTATAAATTATTGTGATTAATTAAAAAATAAAATTTAATAAATGTCCTCACTCTAACTTTTTCCTGACTCCGTCCTGTTTAAGGAGATACAAGAAATAAAACCTCCTTGCAGACCAAGGTAACACATGGTAAAAATTGAAGACTACTATGTTGACGATGCGGTAACTGATTGCGGACATGGTGGAAGTGACACGTAGACCAGATTTACTTGCTAAATGTTATCACCTTAAAGTCTTTCTTAATGAAATCTACCATCTATAATTGGTGAAAGAAAATCACCCGCGTCAAACCTTATTATTTTAGTTAGTTTGCTGGTTAAATTATACTTTGACCCTCTTAAATATAAACTTAATTTTATTTTGCCTCCTGAACTAATCAATATTTTGCATTTTCGCCTCAACTACTTGAATTGATATTCACACTACTTCAAATGCAAACGTTTGCTATCTTTTGGACAAGAAATGTCAATGCGAAGGAAGAAAGTGAAACAAAATCATATAATTTGAGGAACAAAATGATGCCTTTTTCTTTTCTTTCAAATTTGTAATGGATGTCAATCATTGAGACAAATATGAAACTAGTAATTTGAAAAAACGTGATAAATTGAGGAGATAGTGTAAGAATAAGACCACAATTAATGAGGTTAAAGTGTAATTTACCTTAAAAAATATTCACTTTTGTTTAGAGTATGTGACTAATTTTTCTATGTATATACGGATGTCTACCGAGATAAATCCCTGGATAGTCCTAAGTAAACTCGAACTCAAGAAATTAATGAAGTGGGTTTTGATCACCAGTTTGATTTACGCTAAGTAAAACCCACTAGTTTGGCAACAGGGGGCAACCATAACAAACATTACACAAAAAAAAATAAAAAATGGGATTATTTGTGGACAGTAAATTATAAAATTAATAAAATAAGTATATTTTGGGGCATTGGGCATTGGTAGATATTACAAGATCAGTAATGCTACATTGACACCTGTCCTCTTGACACGTGCCAATGTTCTTGTAGCAATATTTGCCCCGCAAGCTTCTCTCTCATTGGTTCTCCACCACCTTTTTCTAATTCGGTGAACTCAAAATGTTCCCTCCCTCGCTTTAACTATCATAAAGCCATTGCTGAACTGAAGAAAAACAGAGTGAAGAAACAGAGGCCAGAGATGGTGGTGCACTCCGGTGAGCCTACGACGGAGCCATGGTTCAAACCCAAGAAAGGAAGCGTAATTCCGGCGAAGAGAAGGTCTGTGAAGAAGATGATGTTCGACTCCATGGTTCAATCTGTTGCTTCTCTGTTTCAATCTTTCTCTTTTTGTTTCTGTGGCAGCTCTGATATGAAACAGAGCAACAAATGAAAAGATCGATAACGGGAAGAAAAAGAAGAAGAAGAAGAACAACAACAACAAGATCAAGTGTGTCTTTCCATACGCATAGGGTTCCGTTTGTAATTACCAATTGAATTCTGTCTTCTACCACATATTTTTTCATTTAGATTGTCTGAAAATGTACTTTTTTGGGGGCTGATTTATGACGTATTTTGTATTCTTTAATTGATTCCCTTTTACACTTGATTCCCCTCAATTATTCCATCAATCTCGCTTTATCCCCAATAGTCTACTACTTAATTTGATTCCACATAAACCAAAAAAAAAATTAAAAATGTCCAAATTTGTAGCGAAACTAAAAGTCAAAGGTGGATGTGAAATTTGAGAAACATGATTTATGATTGTTGAGAGTGCAATACGAAACAAGTATCGTTGGAAAAGAAACATGAGAAGCATAATAGTTGAGAGAACAATGTGACAGAAGACTTGTAATTGAAGGGTCAGAGTGTAATTTACCCAACCTCCAGTATTGCTTCCCTTGGATATCTATTGAGCAGAACAGAGCTTCAGATCTTTCTTTCTTCTGACTTAATGCCTTTTCTTTTGGTACTTTCAACTTGAAAATTTACCTTTTCCATCATTTTTTTCCCAATTTGTAATTGTTGCTATGAAATAGGAAAAATTTACAAAAAATTGTAATCACCGTATCAAGTAATCATTTTGTAGCTTTTGTTTAACAAGTTGCTATAAGTTTTTGACGAGATCTTTAATGCTATAATAAAAAAGTCATGATTTATTCAATAGAAAAAATTCAAACAATTGATAAGAGTATATAAGTCATATCCTTAGATTGTTTAAGTATGTTTGAGTTTGGTTGTGCTGGACCTCAGAGGTTGTTGACTCGTGGTTAATGATGGGACATTTTGGATAAAAGATAAGATACTAACACGTGTCCTCTATTCCGTAGACTTTCAAACACTTTGATGATGACACGTGTCATTGGCACCAAGACACTTTCAGCCTTCTAACCATGACATATGTCCTCGGCACCGAAAACTCCCATGCTCTCTGGAGTTGACACGTGCTCGACATCCAGGACAACTCCAGACTCTTGTTTCTGATCCCTCCCCCCCTGCGTGGTTGAAACTTGAGGACCTTTATTGGACACGTCACCTCGGCTCCAACATAGGTTACTGATGGCTACACCCATTATTCTAAGAGTTTGATAGAGAATCATGGGCTTATTTTCTCTAATAAAGTCAGAATGACAAAATGAATAACACACTCAACCGATGGATGTTGGACACGTGGCATGAAGTCCAAAATTTGGGGGAAATAGACAAGAGTACCCCTTATTAACATATGACAATCTCAAGCAGACATTTAATGAACCCTCAATTGATGTGATATCCACCATGGCTTGGGAAGTTGAGAAGAAGGGGGGCATTAAATGTCCCAAGACTCGAGCAATTAATAACGGGGTCTCTCCCTATACAAAATTGGAGGCACTGTCCAATGATTGTGTTATATCTACTGTCTTACCTATCAGTAATGATGAGTCCTCGAAGGTATAAATAGTGACAAAAACTTGAAGATAAGGGTACACAATTATTTTTTAGGAACACCAAAATAGTGCTTTCTTCTTTTTCTTTCTCAAAGAACTAAATTGATTGTTAGAAGGAATACACCGAAAAATACTATGACGTCCTTCTAACCCGTTTTCTGTGTGTCAGGAACAACCAATGATCTGCCGAAATCGATCGAAAAGTCCCTGAAACAATTCATCATCACTCCTTAGCCTTCTTTGGCCATTTTGGTCCTTTCTTTGTTACGGGATCGTCGACTTTCCAAATAAACATAAGTTCTCCAATTAACGTGCACAGCCAACTCGAAGAGGTTGAATTTAAACACAACTTTTTATATTTTTGAATTATAACAGTACCGAAAAACATCCAACAACTCGTGTCGTTCTACTTTCCAGTAAATTGGCTTAAGGAGCCCATTTTTCAAAGTTTTATCCACATATACTATCTAATAATCGGCATTGGCCTTAAAACAAGCAGAAAATAGACAGGATCTGAATTCAAACGGCAAATAATTCTTATTTTTTTTTTTTTGTATCAACTTCATCCTTACTTCAAACGGTAAATAATTTTTTTTTGAGAATAAAAAAAAAAAACGACAAATAATTCGATGATTCCAAGATACCATGATCTGAATCTGCTCAGTGATTGGTCAAATCAATATTAAAATAATGAAAAGCAAAGAGATACTTTGCCAGAAATTTGGTGCCTGGAGGCCACAACCACGGCATATTTTATTATCCATAAAGAAATTATGTCATCTACATAGATAACTACTATGATAATGACACTATTTTTAACTTTTTTTGCAAAGCAATTTATTCTAGAAAAGATGTTTAAAACAGAATCGATTACGACTTGACAATGTACATCTAATTTAAAAACTTAATATATTATATTCTTTGAATTAATAATAGATCTTGATATCGAATGAAGACCTCTAATTCTCTATTAGTCCAAAAGTTATAAATTCATTAAAAGTGTGCTTGAGATGATTTTTTAAAAATATTTTTAAAATTTATAATTTTTTTTTAAAAAAAATAATGTTTGAAACAATTTATTTTAATTACTTTTAAATAAGTTAAAAATAATGTTACCACTTAAATAAATAAATAAGTAAAAGTTAAAAAAAATTATACTTCTTTAAAATCACTTATCTACAAAATATTTCACCATTATCACCACTACTGCGTGCCACCCTCCACCATCACAACCACCGCCACCACCCCACCACATTCGTCTTCACCATCACCACCACTGTCACTATCCCACCATCATCATTGTCATCCATCACCAATTGAGATCACTGCTGCATCGGTGCCCACCACATCCACCACATACTTTTTTATAAAATATTTTTTATTTTAATTTTTTTTTAATATCTAAGCGGTGTTTTTTTAATGGTAGTATTTTTGAGAAATACTTATTCAAAAAATATTTTTTAAATTTTATAAGTCATCTCAAACACAACCTAAATATTCGAACTAAATGGCTAATTAGGTATAAGTATATATTATTGTTAGAATCGTGGTATCATTGTGTGAAAAGCTTTGGCTACAACGCAACGGGTGATGTTATGTTGCTTGACGTCTTAGACTTCCCTACCAGAAGAGTCACTCTCCGGTACACCAAGATAACGCAGGCTTAAAATAGTCCGTTTATGGGACAAACATTTAATTCCCTTTAGGATAAACGAGTGAAATAAAACAGATGTACGGGTGAAGTAAATGGTAAATAATTTTATCTTTATTTCGATAAGAAAGTAATTCTCACAAACAAAACCATGACCTACTAGCCTGGCAAAAGGGCTAAGTGGACCACCCTTGTACTTTAATATCAACTTAGTTACCATGTAATAGTAGGGGTGTAATTTGAGCGAATTAGATGGGTTAAAAGGTCAATTATAGTTCAAAATAATTCTCAATCTTAGCTTTAATCCGATCTCAACTTGAGTATTGTTTAATTTTAATTCGGACCGCCTCTAATTGAATTCGGATTAAATAATTTGAATAAATTTTGAGTTAGAATTCAGGTTGGTTCGAGTTACGTAATTCAGACTGATTTTGGGTTATAATTCGAGTTGGGTTCATTCAGATCCGAAATCAGCCTGTTGTTTTAAACCTGGTATATAATACTACATAGTATTCATCTACAGTAACAGCCAACAAGTCCAATCAAATGTTTAACATAAAAATCATAGTATTTAAAGTATAAAAATCAATGTTTAACATACAGACATAATAGCTAGATGTTTAACATAAGACTGAATCCTAGTGTTTTAACTTCTAAGTTATATTGTTATATTGATTTATATATTTATTTTTAAATATGCTTGGGTTGAATCCGATTTATATATTCGAGTTAAACCCGAAAATCCGAGATCTCAACTTTGTACTGTCCAAATTCAATTTGAATTGATGTTTTTTTTGCCCAAATCTAAACAAAATATTAAAAATCTCAACCCAAGACTTTTTTTTTTTGGATTGAATTCGAGTCTAATTCGGGTTACCGGTTCTAATTACACCCCTACCATGTAAAGGAGATGTAAAAAAGAAGAATAACTGTGAAACCAGACGATATAATTTTTCATGTTTTGAATTCTTCAATTGTTCTTTACACACTTGGGCGGCCCAATTTTGTCAATGGAGACTGAATGCTAAACTTTTTTCTCTGGATATGCACCAGGTATTCGTAGTTGGAGGTTAGATCTCGGGCAATGACGAGTGTTTATTTGTCTAAATGGTACATGATAGATTCAAATCTAAGAATTAGGTTTTGTAAAACACAAATAAAATTGCTTACTATTTATATCTTCGTAGACCCCGATATCTACAAAAGCTTTATACATTAACTGAGACCAACCACATTCGCAATTGCACGGGAGATTCTTCTTAGGGAGTTTTTTTGACTTCCTCCAAAAGTAAGCTACAGTAAAAAGATGTTAGCTTGACGGGCTGGACTATCACAGTGGGCCTTGCCTCTTAAAAGCCACCATTTCTGTGTCAATCCATTGTTTTCTGACTCCTCTTCTTTGAACTCCAAAGCCCACAAACTTCCCTTGACATTTGTAAGCCCAGTTACTCCATATAACAGACAACAGTCGAAGAAAATCCAAAGAACGTGTGTTGGGGAGGATCGAAATCTATTGAATAGTAAACTTGCTTTTATCCACACATCTACTACTGCATATCTCTAAGTAGGCTTGGTAGTTTTAGGTATGATCCACAAACTTGATACAAAATCGCTATACAATTAGTGGGGTTGGATGGTAAGCAGATAGACCCATTAAACATGTCAAATAAATGAGTCGAAAAAATCGACTAAGCGTGATTACATGACAAAAACCCCGATTATAGATAAATTGAATATGAATGGAACAAATTTTTACATTACATGATTTAAACCTGACACTATCCATTGATAGCCCTATCACTAAGTTATTATTGACTTTGGAATATTGGGCAGCTAAAAAAAATTACAGTTCTGATTAGGCCCTTTATGTCGGGTTTCACTAGAGCTATTAATCTGCCAAAGCCTACCCTCCATTTCGTAGGCAGCTTCATTGGATCCTCTAAAAGAGAAATCCTTCATAGAGTCTGCATGAAGTTTTGTTTTTGTTTTTGTTTTTTTGGTTTTTGCACTGAATCTCTATCAAGTTGAATACATGAGTTCTTCAACTCTTCCTTTACTGCAATGACGAAAAAAAATAAAAAATGAGGTTTTACAGAGTAAAATCTTACATTATTCCCTTCCTGATTGTTTCATATATGTCGTAGAATCTTTCCAGTTAAAAGTCTGAGGTATGTACATTTAGACAAATAAGTAGTTATAGGTGTATCCTTTGCCAATTATCCCTTTTTTTTTTTTTTTTTTTCAAATTTTCCCTTTTTGCCAGTTTTCTTTTGAATTTTAGTTGGTCGACAGGCTTGCAGGATGGGCAATGCTGGGCTAGTCCACCGATCCTTGGTGGGCAGAAAAATGGAACGTCTGGGCTACCTTCAAAGTTTGGGTGAGTTGATCGAAAAAAAAAAAAGAAAAGTTTGGGCGAGCCACGGCCATATGGGCTTCCGGTTATCCATGGCCCTCCTACCAAATTCTGGTCTTATCTGGAACACTTATATGATGACTCTGTCCACAAACCCCAAAACCATGATACAAAAAGCAAAGAAATTAAAGGTGAACGTCATCATACTTTGTTTTATATAACCGTTATACAACGGATCCATACCCGGCAACCAGATTCAAATATCTGAAAAAGAGTGAGACCAAAAGCAAATGCCACTCCACCTTTCCCATTGCCTTTTTCAATTCTATATACGTAAACATAAACACAAACACTTTGTTATGCCAACCCTTCAACATATCTTCACTCCCTTTCTCATTTCTGTCTCTCACTCAAACCCAAATCAATGGGGTCTTGCTTTAGCAAATGTACACCTAAGAAAAGAAAATTCAAGGAAGAGTTTAACCATGTCCAAGACAAGCTTGTCATCTCCCAAGCTCCTCCGGCTGTGTCGCCACTCTCTCTCCCCACACATAAAACACTCCCTCCTCCTCCATCTCCACCTACTAGTAGCACTAGCAGTGGGTGTTCGCTGTCATCATCGTTATCGTTGTCATCGTCTTGCTCATCTTCAGTTTTAAGCTCAAGGGACCGGTCATTTTCGAGTGAGTTCTTATGGTCTTGTGTTAAGGAGAATCCACATATAATTGGTCTCGATACAATCAAGGGAAGTCTTGAACAGCCAGTGAAGAATAGAATTCATGCCCGAAAATTCGACTTACCAGCTAAAACAATTGTTGCTCCACCATCACAAAAGCAACCTGTTGCAGAAATGGTACTACATTCGACACCACAGAAGAGACCTCGTTCAAATTCACCAACTCTTACAAGACAAAAAAGCTTTAGAAGGGAACCTGAGAGACCAAGTTCCACTTATCTCCATCCAAATAGAACCACGAGATCACCATCTCCAAGTCGAAGATTTAATGGAGATAACTGTAGGGGGGTTTCGAAAAATACACAGCAAGAGATTAGTTACTACAAGCAATCGGTTGGCTCAATGGAAAATGCAGTTAATTCTTCAGGGTTGTTTGGGAGGAAGGAAAATCTTAGGCCTGCAAGTCCAAACAACAATTTGGGGAGATATCATTCTTCTTTGAAGAATAAAGTGGCATATGCTCACCAGGTTGCAAAAGTTGATGAAATTTCAGTTCCAGCAGCAGTTTCCAGTCAAAACGTTGATCCAATTCCAATGGAGGACATTGATAATCCTCTCATTGCCTTGGACTGTTTCATTTTTCTGTAGCATTGAGTGTCCATGTATGTTGATGTATGTGTTGTTTATAGGCTATTTTGTTTTTATTTTTTATTTTTTTCCACATATCTAAGCTCATGGACAGGTTAGAGATTTTATTACCTACATGAGGAAGATTTGTCATATAAATATTGGTTTGTTCGATTGGGTTTCTTGAGAAGTATGCCATTTGTGTCTTGTGTCGTCTGCACTTTTTTTTTTTTGGATTATATTGATTAGTTGTGTACTAGACTCTTGTACCATTTCCATGAATTAATCTTATGATTTAGATTAACTTTTTCGTCTAATTTGCTTGTTTTGTAAGTAGTTGTCCTATGATTTAATTATCTTGCTAGGTAATTTTCTCTTCTCTTCTTGAGTACCATTCCAATTTTTTGCTCAAATTCTCTTCTCACGCGAATGATTTACTTGGACTAATAGTGTGATGTGGGCAATTTAATGTAGAAGTGCAACTTAGGTAGGTTGAGAGATCAATTTGACCTGAATTCCAGTAATAAATATTGTAATCAAGTATTGCACGTGATTAGATTTTTGTGCTCGAGTTGAACTTTGGCTACATAACTCAGGTTGACAAATCAGGTTCAATTCTCCGGTTTTACAACATGGGTTGAAAGTCGAGTTCAATTCCAATGTTAAATCAGTCGGACTAAAAATTTGGTTCTATTCGGATTGAAACCAAGTTAGTGAATTTGGGTTGACCTAAGACCCCAATTTACGTATTACCCAGATATAAATTGGGCTGAGATATTTTTTTGTTCAAACCCAACTCGAGTACTAAAAATCTCTATTTACTGAATATTTTTAAGTTCAGGGTTCAAATTGATCTGTCAAAGTTACACGCTCACAAGGTTTAATTCCATCCACATAAAATGTTATTACATGCAACTAGAAAACTAGGGAGTCTGCAAATCCAGTTGTGCAAGTTTCCTACATATCTAAATTTGTCCAAACAACAGAGTTTGCTAATCATGGGATTTCACAATGACGGCATTCTGAAATGGTGATGTATCGCAGTCTAAAGCTATTTGCCAACACTTCATTTAAACTCACTCTTGAGAGTTGGAGCAGACAGCTAATGAAATTTAAAAGTTGGGGACATGATCAATGTTAAGAACCTGAAATGGAGTAATTCCATAATGCTCTGCATATGGAACAGAGCAGATTTCACTTCCATCTAAAAAGAATATTGTAAAGGAAAATAGTGTTTTTTTGAAGAGAAGCAGTCCCTTCCCTCACCATGTTGAAGAGGCTAACAAATGGAGTTGTTAATTAAGTTAACTTTGCGAGTTTGACTATGCTTAAATTCGGTCCAATTGTAATTGATTGAGCTCGACTACTAGGCTTTTATTCTTGAAGAAAGTCAGCTCGACAAAAATATTCGCGAACATTATAAACTGAACTCAATTTCTCAATAAAACCCCAAGCATATGTGTACAATAAAATTAAACCCTACAAGTTCGAATTTTAAAAATTGCATGTTATTACGCTGCTTTGTGTGCATTGGGTGACAATGACTTCGTTTCAAAATACAATGAAACTCATATTTGATTTGATATTTTACTGCATAGTACACAAAGGAAGTCAAATCAGAATACCTTCAAATTGTTCTATTGATCCAAGTTACCAAAAATATATTTTTGTATAAAACACCAGTGAAGATCTATCTGCGTGCAATGCAGTCTAGTCAGAGCCCATTTTTATCAGACAATGAAATTTTTTAGATTAATGTAAATGCAATTGGATAAAAAAGTTGTAAATTAATAGAATGTACTAAGTTGTATAATAGTAATATACAGATGACCCTTAAATGTGATATATTTTTGCATAATGAGTAAAAAATCAAAAGATCGTGACTAATATGAATATAAATATAGGTACATGGGATGTACATTAATCATATATGTACCAAACAAGAAATGGTAGTAACAACTCATTGTTTGTTTTTAACGATAATTTATTGAATGAATTCATAAAATAAAAATTGTGATTACACAATTGTTTAACTCCATTAATATAAAATCCTAGTTTGGTTATATCTAACGTACCCAAATCCATACTAATACTCTAAGGATGGAGTCTCAAATTTGTTGACCAAGGTCGTATTAGCATTAAACCCAAAACATAGATTGTTTTCCTAGCCAAAGCTATCGGGGACAAAACTGGTTCATGATATGAAACTGTTAGAAATTCTCTTAATAATTTTACTTTATCCAAAATTTGTAAAGATATAAATTCATTCAATATCTTTCATGGACTTAACAGACCATATTATCTTTTTTTTTTGTTTAGCGGTTAGGAGTGTTTAGACCAATTTACTCTCACCTCGACTAATCTCCTCTCCGGTCCGGTCAAAGGTAAGCCATCTAAGCCGGAACTAGGATTTTATTGAAAGATAAATTCTTCATGACTTGACTATAAGAGATTACCAAGATTCAAACTCAGAAAACCGCATTACCTTTTGCCGTATAATAATAAGGAAGAGCTATTAAACATAAAATAGATAAGTTAAGGATGAAAAGAAATTGAAATACTCTTAAATTCAAGAAAAGACATTTCTCTTAAATGGGTATTAAATCAACTTGGAACATAAACAACTTGCTATAGAATATAAATTTAAGAAATTATATTCAATCGTGAACAAATTAGGAAGACATTTCATGCAACATGATCGACTTAAAGGTACATAGACTTGACAATTTCTCAGTTCAAGTTTCCGCCCGAATTAATTTGTTAAATTGAATGTTAATTAGGTGAAATTGAATGTCGATTTGATAAATTTGAATGTTAACTTATTAACAATTTGATGAATTGAATGTTAATTTTATATTGATTTAAGGAGCTAAATGTTAATTTATTGTTAATTTAGATTTTAATTTGATGTCAATTTAATAAATTGAATGTCAATTGAAAGAAATTGTATATATTTTGTGATGATCGATGATAAATTAGGAGAAAGAATGTTTTGTGATTAGATCCATATGTGTTGATATATTATTGATTGTTGGATCCCATTAAAGTTCCAATGATCGATCCTTAATTTGTAATGGGATCGATCATGGTTTGCCTTAGTTGATCCTAAATTTTCATTTAAGATCGACCATGGCAGACCATGATGGATCCTAAAATTTTTTTAGGATTGATCTAGTTTAACCATGATTGATCTTAAAAAATAAATGTATCAGAAATGTAATTACACCCAAAAAATTGGTAACTTTAGCCCAAAACATGCTAACCACATTCAAAAAAGTAATAATCTCTCCCCAAGATGTGATAACCAAGCCAAAAAAGTGATAATCTTACCTCAAAATGTGATAACGAAATCCCAAAATGTGCTAACGAAACTCAAAAAAATGGAGAAAATATTCATTACAACGGTGATATCACCAATCAATAATATTAAAACAAATAAACAAATGGACCCTACAAAAATTAATAACTAACTTTTATATAAGCAAATAACTCCTCACCCTTTTTCCACGTACCCTAAGTGGGGTTCACCTTATCCATTTGAAGTTTTATTATTGGTTGGTGATCGCTGCATTCAATATTTACTCAAAAAAATGGTAACATCCCCCAAATTGTGGTAACCACACTCAAAAGAGTGATAACAACATCCCAAAAATTTGTAACTTCACTATGTAATGATCACACCCCAAAATGCGATAACTATACCCAAAAAGTGGTAAGCTCAACCCTAGAAAACGATAATTTCACCCCCAAAATGTGATAACAATACCCTAAAAGTAGCAACTACACTAGATATACTAGATATCTCACCCCCAAAAGTGATAACCACATCTCTAAAACAAGTAAATCTCACCCCCAAAACATTGTAAGCTAACCCAAAATATGGTAACATCATTATCGATTCTAACACACTCACCACACAAGGGACACAGATTGAGATTCACATGGCAAGCTCAATGCTTCGCTATTTTAATATTTTTATGTTGTATAGCAGCACTGCACTTCCCTTATTGCTGATTTGGTCAAGCCAATGTTCAACAAAAGACCATTAGAATTTCATCAAGAATGAACACGAGAGATTCTACGTGGTTTGGTCATAAGACCTACATTCCCGAACCAAAGCCTAATGAGCTGGCTACATATTCTCATTAATTCTTAGTGCTTAGGACAAATGGGTTATACCCTATTTTTAGAGTAAATAATCACATTGAGATACACAAGAATCTAAAAGAGAAGTAATAATCTTTGGTTGATCTCATCATATCACGCGATGTTATCTTCAACAATTTCTTCATAATCAACTGTAATTGATGGCTGCCTCCTATTGACCCATTGAGAGTTGCACAATCGCGTTTACTAATTATGTATTGAAAAGAAAACTAACATTAATCACTTTACAGCATACACCTTTAGCCTCTTTTGTTTTTTGTTGTGACATGTTTTTGTGGATGTGTCATGGTTCGATTCGGGCTCATATACCGAGCTTGAATTTTGTGAAGGCCTGCCCCAAAAAACACAGTTCGGAATTATCTTATATTATGCATAGGAAATTTCTAAGTTTGAGCTTGAATCCAAGCTGAGGCTGAAACTCGTAATTATGAAACATCATAGAACTATGAACCAATCTCATACTAAGGTAATAACACAGTGGAGTGGGCACACAATTAAGATTCCAACTTTAGGATTAGCAAAGACATAGAGTACATAGTATACATATAAAATGTATGGATAAGCCTTCGGAACTGTATGATTGAACCCATCACACAATTGCGCAAGAATAGAATTGGAATTCCACACCAACAACGTCCAAAATCACATCGATTTTGTTACAGTTGCATGAAATAAATGAGAGTGAGAGAAGATCATAGATTAACAATGTAAGTGATAAAAACTGACAAACCTCTCACACGGACGAAAGGTTGATATCCTTGGTAAGTATATGCTACTGAACTAGGTCTCTCAGTCTTCCCTTTCCTACAAAATGAACAAACTGTCCAAGATCGAAGTACTTCGATCGAAGGCACTCCGATACTTAAGTCAGTAATGGATTCAAAGCAATTGTCAGAAGACAAGGAATGTTCAGCATAACTTTCATCTTGGCTCGTTGTGCCTTTTATAGACCCCTATTTAGTTAGAGTTTCCATGATTCTCAATTCAAGGTTGTACACTTTCCTCTATTTAGGTGGTTCTGTTTGGAAATTGCTGGGACCTCTCCAACAATTCCTTCTGCTGGGCCTGTAATTATGCTAATTCGTTTAACCAGAATGCCTGAGTTATAGGCACCTCTTTAGCTCTCCATTTATTGTTTGAAATAGCTTGGTCATGATGAGGACCGACCTCTTCACCTTATTCCCGAGCCCTTTGAACAGCTCGGTTCAAGACTGATGACTCAGCGTAATGATGACTCTATCACGTGACTGGTCTTGTCTTGCTCATGTGAGATCATTTAATGCAAGTGCACATGTTATATAGGAGCCACCCTCTTCATTTGCCCCCAGAAAATGTTTGACAGACACTTTTCGTTTGTCAGTCATTTTATGTCCTCGAAACCCATCATTGCTTACACTTTTGGGACATCCCCATTGTTTTGGCGGTGTGTCTAGTCATTTAAATATCGCTTTTAGAATTCCCTCCTTTTATAAAAGATTTCTCTTTACTTCTTCATTCACTTTTACCTTCCCAACTTCAGATTTTCTTACCTTTTTACCTCGCTATGTACTTTCGTTATTCTTCTGCAATGGCCTTTCTTACTGCTTTCAAAGCTAAATATAACATTCCTCAAGATGTTGAAATACGAGTCATTGGCAGTGAGGAACCTCTGATAGGCACCAGAGAGAGTATTCTTATCCATACTAGAGCGATCACTGAGGGTGGAGTTCCTTTTCCTCTGGACCCCCTCCTTCTCTGGGTGCTTTCTGCAATGAAACTTTCCCCCATCCAGTACTGCCCCAACTTCTTTAGGATAGTGATGTGAGTAGCTGCTCTGAACAGGCTGTTGAACTTGAGCCTTGGATTATGGGAGATCTTATACTGCTACATAATCAAGTCGATGGGAGATAACTACTATCTCGATGTGAGAAAGAAAGATCCCTATTTAGTGACCCATCTTCCAGACTCCAACAAAGGCCACGAGAATGATGTGGTCTTTGTCTTTGAGAATTGAGAGTACGCTGTTGGTGTTACTCTATCCTATCGTTGCCCTTATGAGGAAGGCGCACTAGGTGATTGTCTTTTGTACTCTTTCATTTTATTCATCCATTGTTTCTAACAAACTATCTTTTGCTTTGAAGGCGAGTCTATGAATGGCAGAATCCCTGAGTTGGCTGTAAAAATGAATGAACTTAGAAGAGTTTGGGATTTCAGTGAATCTCTTTTCTCTCGAGCTACTCACATCCTGCTAGGATACACACCGACTTACATGTCTTTTATTATCGTGCCAAACCGTCCCCATGCCACTCTTGCCGCGGATTGGGAGGCCATTCAGATTGCTCGGAAACAGACACCTCGATCCCGTAAGAGGTCTTTACTTGCCAGTTCTGGACAAAACAGAACAGTGAAGAATTTTCTAGACTTTTTATCAACTGTTAAACCAACCCCAACCATTAAACCAACCTTGCCCATTGATCCATCAGTTTCTTCAATTCCTGTTCATGAAGAGGATCCTGTGTTTGAGTTTTCAGTTGAATTCGTTCCTCTTGATTCGAAGGGCACAATTCTGCTAGTGGATGATCAGGCTGACTTGGTTTGAGCCACCGAGTCTGTTGCTATCGAACCTGATCCACCGATTTTTGTTCATTCCCTCGTTGATCAAGATGATTCAATCTTTGAACTTGCTGAGAACCCCGCCCTGAAAAGGCAAAAAATTGCAGAGTCCAAAGCGACTTTTTCTCCTAAACCTGTCAATCCTTCTTTCCGTCCTGTCCTCAAGGCCAAAAGGAGAAAGATCACTGTGAAAGATTCTACAATTGAAGATTTCAATGTTGTTGTGGGGATTGCTCAGGGGGTAATTTTGCCTCGGAACTTGGTTGTGAATGAGGCCCTGCCTGATAATAAAGTTGCTCGCCAAAGCAATCCAACATATGGTCTTGGTAAGACTTGCTCCTTTAAGCCTTCTTTCCCTTCCTGAGAATTTGTCTAAGTTTTTTTTCTTTTTCAATTTGAAGGGTCTTCAAAAAGTTCACGAGGTGGGGGCTAGGACAGCCAGAAAGGATAAAGTTATGAAAGATGTTATCTATGCTCGAGCTTCAGCCCTGGCCAAAAAGGAGTCTGTGAATGAGGAATATGCCAAGATCTACGAAGAAGCTAAGGTTCTTCAGGCTCAAAATCAATGCTTGACTGAGGAGAACCAAAAGCTTCAGACAAAGATTGGGAAGTTTAAAGAATCTGAACATGAGGCAAACGTGGAGCTCTCCCAATCCCAGCTCGATTATACAAGTCTTCTTAAGGAATTTGATCAGTACAAGGCTGAGGCAAAGGAGCAAGAAGATTCTGCTTATGAAGAAGGTATGGAAAAGGCGAAAAATGACTTGGCTCTGCTGATTCATGATTTAGAGAAGACATTCTTCAGCAAAAGCTGGCACGCTGCCCTGATAGCTGCTGGAGTGCCCCAGTCTTTTGAGTTTTTCTCTCACCATTCCGTTCATAGCTCCTCACAGCCCCCATCTTCCTAAAAAATACTTAGAATTTTGCTAAACTTTTGTTGTAAATGTCTGAAAATTTCTTTGATACGTTTGTAATGCTTTACAGTCAAAAAAGTTGGTGTTTTTCGATTTATGAATTTTCCAAGCTCTTGTGGCCTTTCTCCACTTACTTTTGACCATGACTTGTTATACTTGGGAAAATTTTGAGCTCTGGAGGTTGACCTTGCTCGGTCTTTCATCAAAGAGCTTGGTCCCTCAACTGTGACCTTAAAACACTTAAAGAGGTTGGCATTGCTTGGTCTTTCTTCAAATAGTTTGGTTCGTCAACTGAGACCTTAAAACGGCACCTACTTGGCCCAAAGAGTTTGGTCCCTCAGTTGAGACCTTAAAACACCTAGAAAAATTTTACTCTTGAAGTTAGGTCCTTGCTCGGCCCTTCTTCAAAGAGTTCATGGTCCTTGCTCAACCCTTCTACAAAGAGTTCGGTCATCTAGTAGAGTTAGGCTCTAATCCTTAGAATTCAGAGACTGTTTTTACTTCGCATCGACACGCTGACCTAGTCAGACTCAAATTCATCCTAATCATTCATCGTCATCCTAGCTAAGGGACTGGATCCAATCGGGTGGCTGCTCCTACCTTGGCAGTAGGACGTTTTTGATAATAAAAAACAGAGAGATGTATCTTGAAAATTTCCATTAATAAAATTTTTTCATCAATGCATTAGTAAGAGTGATCTTGTTGAATCCTCAAGATAAAGGGCACCTTTATGTTCCTAAAGGCACTTCGCATTTTTTAGAAATAGAAATTTCTTAGGTTGGCAGCGTTCCAGGGGCGTGGCATCATTCTATGGTCCAAGGTCTCGAGCTCATAATACCCACTGCCTTCTACTCGAACTATTTTGTATCGTCCTTCCCAATTGGCCCCAAGCTTTCCATGTGCTGGGTTCTTAACCGAGCCCAGGACTCGCCTAAGGACCAAGTCTCCAAGAGCGAAAACCAGAGTATTAACTTTCTTATTGTAAGCTCGGGACATCTGCTATTCATAAAAAGCCATCTGTATTGCTGCTTGCTCTCTTTTTTCCTCGGCTAAATCAAGGTTCCGAGTGATGACGACATCATTACTATTGCTTTCAACCAGCTCTGTTCTTAAATTTGGCAACCCAATCTCAAGTGGAATTACCGCCTCCATCCCGTAAACTAATGCGAATGCGATTTCTCTAGTCGAGCACCGAGGTGTAGTTCGGTACGTCTACAAAACACTCGGCAACTCTTTCACCCATCTTCCTTTGGCATCTTCTAATCTTTTCCTAAGTCCATCTAAGATTGTCTTGTTGGAAATATTCGCTTGTCCATTACTCTGAGGGTAAGCCGAGGTGGAATAGTGGTTCCGAATTTCATACTATTGTCAAAAAATTTTGAGGGGACCACTATCAAACTGAGTCCAATTATTGGAGATTAGTGCATTAAGGATTCCGAACCTGGTGATAATATTCTTCCAGACAAATTTTCTTGTATCAGTGTCTCTGATGTTAGCTAGGGGCTCGGCTTCCACCCACTTTGTGAAAAAATCAGTTGCAACGAGAAGGAACTTCTTATTGCTGGGGGCCCAAGGTAATGGTCCTATAATATCCAGTCCCCATTGCGCAAATGGCCACAGCCTCGCCAATGGAAGTAATTTCTGGGTTGGTCTTCTCGATATCAGTGAGAATTTTTGACACTTTTCACACCGCCTAACAAACTGTTGAGTTTTTTTCTGCATGTAGGGCCACCAGAACCCTTGGGAAATGGCTCGGTGAGCCAAAGATCTTCCTTCAGTGTGAGGGCCACAACTCCCCTCATAAATTTCAGAAAAAAAAATCAAGGACTAATTTGGGGTGCATACATTTTAAGTAAGGGCCTCTGAACGAGTGTCGGTAAAGTTCATCCTTTGGAGATAGCTAGAACCTGACAGCCTTCAATCTCATTTTATGGGCTTCCTTCTTGTCTTCAGGCAAGCCCCCATTCTTTAGAAAAGTAATAATCTCATCCATCCAACTTAGCTCAATTTCTCCAATAATATTTCGCCAGGGCTTTCAACTATAATGCTCAGCTTGGGCAGGAATTCGACACTGACAGTCCTTTCGAATTTCTGATCGATGGCGGATGCTAATGATGCCAAAGCGTTAGCATGGGCGTTTCTTGCTCTACCGACCTACTAAATTGAAAATTTTGGTATCCTCCTCAACTCCTTTTCTGCTACATCATATTATGTCACCTTATTTCATCTTTTGCCATGTACTCTCCTATTATCTGATTCACCACAAGTTGTGAATCAGAAAATACTTGGAGCTTGGTTACGTCCAAGTCAGTTGTGAGCCTTACTTCAACTATTAGGGCTTCATACTCAGCTTCATTATTCGAGACCTATAACTTGAGCCTGATAGTCTTTTCTAGAATACATCCCTCCGGACTTTCCAGTATGAAGCCAATGCCCGCACCCTTCTGATTGAAAGATCCATTGACGAATAGACTCTATTTGCCACCTAGCTCTGATTTTTTAGCATTATCATTTTGGTTATTCTATCCTGAACTGTTTTTAGGTTGAAATTCGACAATAAAATTCGTTACCACCTGCCCTTTAATTGCGGTTCTCAACTCGAACACGATGTCGAACTCCCCGAGTTTTACTGCCCATTTAGCAATGCGTGCTGATAACTCGGCCTTCTAGAAAAGGGATTTGAAGGGCTGGTCAGTGAGTACTACGATTTGGTGTGCCTAGAAGTAGTGTCTGAACTTTCTAGCCAAGCTAACTAATGCAAGTGCGAGCTTCTCTAGTGGAGTATACCTTGACTCGGCATCCAAGCGCATCTTGCTTAAATTATACACAGGGTTTAATTTTGAACGATTAGCTCTCATCAATGCCCCGCTCACTATGTGCTCGGACACTGCTAGGTAGAGGAATAGGCATTCCTTGGGTATCGGTGTTGTCAGGATTGGTGGGGAGGCCAAATACGCCTTCAGATTCGAAAAGGCTTCTTCCTTCTTTCCTTCTTTCCTTTGACTGATTGGAAAAAAGGTTTGCACTTGTCAAAGGCTCGCGATATAAACCTTCCAAGTGCAGTTACCATTCCAGTTAGCCTTTGTATCTCTTTTACTGTCCGAGGTGATTGCAGTTCCACAATTGCTTTTACTTGCTCGAATTTACCTCGACTCCTCGGTGGGTGACTAGGAATCCAAGGAAATTTTCTGATCCTACCCCAAACGCACACTTCGAGGCATTCAACTTCGTCTTGTATCTCCGAAGAATGTCGAAAGTGTTTTTCAAGTTAGAGTAGTGATTAGTGGCCCTTTGACTTTTAACCACCATGTCATCAATGTAGATTTCCATGGTGTTGCCCAACATGTGTGAGAACATCTTTGTTACCAACCTCTGATAGGTTACTCCGACGTTCTTCAACCCAAAAGACATTACTTTGTAACAATAAGTCCCTTCAAGTGTTATGAATGCGGTCTTTTCTTGGACTTGTTCGACAAGCGGGATCTAGTGATAACCCTTATATGCATTCAAGAAACTCATCCGCTCGTGTTCGACGGTTGCATCAACCAGCTGGTCTATTTTCGGCAGAGAAAACTGTCCTTTGGGCATGCTTTGTTGAGGTCGATGAAGTCAACACAGACCCTCCACTTACCGTTCTTCTTTTTGACTACTACCATATTTGATAGTCAGGTTGGGTATTGAACCTCTTTGATGGTTTGGGATTCCAACAACTGAGCCACATCCTCCTTCACGGCTTCTTGATGCTGTGGTGTCGACCTCCTAAATTTCTATTTGATCGGATTAAGGTTCAAATCCACGTTCAATTGATGACATGCCACTTAGGGCGGTACGACAGGTATTTCATACGTTAGCCATGCAAAGACGTCTGCGTATTCTCTTAGTAGTGCAACAAGTGCATCTCGCTGCTCAAGACTCAATGAGGCACCTAAAAGAAAATACTTGTCATCATCCATGTCTAAAGGTACTTTAGCCAAGTTTTCCACTATTCGGTTGGTTAATTCCAACTCGGTGCCTAAAGGTACTTTAGGTCTTTGTTTGGCAGTTCGTTTGGCTGGTTCCTGTTTCATTTTTAATGGTACTTTAGGTCCTTCCTTAATAGTTCGGTCGGTTGAGTTAACCGTCCTATCGAGGATTGGTTGCTATTTCTCCGTTTTGACTGCCGTACACTTCTCTTTATTTTTCCAACCATCCCTTCATTTCACCAAGGCTAGTAAGCATGTTCTGGAACTTACCTGGTCTCCACGAATATTCACCACTCTTTCTGCCGAGGGAAACCTAAGCACCTGGTGATATGTTGAAAGTACTGCCTTCATCTCAGGTAACCAAGTTCAACCCATAATGGCGTTGTATGTCGAGGTCGTGTCTACCACCAAAAACTTGGTCATGACCCCCACAAAGCTAGTTTTCACAGGAAAAGTGATCATGTATCTCGAGAGAACCATTTTCCCACTAAAGCCGACCAGTGGGGTATTGGATGGTTTGAGATCTTCTTGTTTTAACCGAGCTTTAGGAAGCAATCCATATTCATGATCTCAGAGGAACTTCCTGGATCAATCAATATCCTTTTCACATCATAATTGGCTATTCTAAGTGTTATCACTAATGCGTCGTTATGTGGCTAGTGTACCCCGATCAGATCTTGCTCAGAGAAGCAGATTATCTCAGTCACATCCTCAATTTTCATCCTCTTATTCCTGACTTCAGGGGATAATAGAAATTGATACACATCTCTCTCATTTGCGACCTTTTGGATATATGCTCTTGCAGCATTATTTGTGGCCATCTGCAGGTTCGTTGCAGCATGGATTACGTCTATCACACCCGTTGCAGATGTCTGGTCCCTTTGAGGCTCGATTGTTCCCCCACTAACTCCAGCACCATCCTCAATGGACTGGGCAAGATGCCCCGCCTGGACCAGCTCTTCCAAATGCTGCTTTAGAGATCGACAGTTTTCGGTTATATGACCTACATCCCGATGGTAAGAACACCTAAAATTAGGATTCCTCTTTGATGAATCCCCTATTAGCTTATTGAGCCACTTGAAATATGGTTTCGCCTTGATATGAGTCAATATTTTGTATATCAGCACTTTAAACACTGTATTGACCCCTAAGACAGGGGACTTCAAGGAAAACCCTTACTTTTCTTTCTTTCTTCCTACCTCTCTGTTCGGCTCGGTCTGCTAGTCACGGTTAAATAGCCTTCTGCCTTGATGCTCCTTCCCCACATCTTTGGATAAGTCGTCATCGACTTTGGCGTACTTCTCGATCCTTGCCATTAGTTCCTCTGGGTCCACGACAAGTCTTCTGGTAAGAGACTAATATAAAGGATTTTCCTTTGGCAATTCAATTTTGAAGGATGCCACATCAATTTCGGGGTTACAAGCTTCAATTTCATTCATCATTTCTCAATAACGATAAGCGTACTCTCTCAAAGTTTAATTGCTTCACTTCTTCAGTGTAAGTAGAGCCCCAACGTCTTTGGGTTGTTTACTATTTGTAATGAACTGAGCTATGAATTGCTCGGCTAATTGGGACCATCCATCTACTGAGCCCTTCGGCAAACGATCGAACCACTTCATGACCGACTCCCCGAGACTACTGGAGAAAATGGTGTAGAGCAGCGACTCATTCTTCCGATGAATGGTCATCAGCTGTCTGTAGTGTCTAATGTGGGAGGCTGGATTGGTCTTTCCATCATATAATTTGAAGTTCGGGACGGTGAATTTACTTGGGATTCGCCCCCTTTCGAACCACAGTGTGAAAGGTGATGATTCTAAACCGTCTCCATATTCACCGGTTGTTTTTTTGGCTATGTCCCTAGCCGATTTCTGCTCTGGCCTCTTTAGTTGGTTGTTGAGTTCTTCAGTGATGAACTGCTTCCAAGAATCTTCCACCAGCCCCCGAGGTCTTTTCTGCTTGTACTCATCATCCTCAACATTTTCCCTTCTTTCCTGCTTTTTCTTGGGACTCTTTCGTCGGCTTTCCTTGTTACGTTTCTCTTTCTTAGTCATTTCCTTTAGTCTGGCTTTTAACTCCTTGTTCTCTTTCATCAGATCCTTTTCCCTAGCATAGGATTTATTAAACAATTTGTAATGTGCGTCAAGTCAGTCCTGCAGGGATTGAACCAACTTTGTCAAGGAATGGTTCTCCCCCTTGGCACAGAGGGATTCACCATGGTCGTATTTTGCTGATCCCGCTATCTAGTTGGTCTGAAACTTGCTGAGGACAACTCATCACAAGGTTTAGATGGGCTTTTGTTCATATGTATCCTAACATCGTTATCGGATGGAAGTGACACTCTGTAGTTTGGGTTGGAATCCCCAAGGCAAAACTGCCACAGATGATCCAGTGGCACTTTTCAATCTCGACATTGGCTTATTGTTTTGATTGATGAGAATCTTCTCACAGACAGTGCCAAAAAATGTAAGTGATAAAAACTAAAAAACCTTTCACACAGACGAAAGGTTGATATCCTTGGTAAGTATATGCTGCTGAACTAGGTCTCCCAGTCTTTTCTTTCTTGCAAAATGAACAAACTGCCTAAGATCGAAGTGTTTCGATTGAAGACACTCCGATGCTTAAATCAGTAACGGATCCAAAGCAATTGTTAGAAGACAATGAGCGTTCAATGTACCTTTCACCTTGGCTCCTTGTGCCTTTTATAGACCCTTATTTAGCTAGGGTTTCCATGATTCTTGATTCAAGGTGTAGTATACCTTCCTCCATTTAGGCAGTTTTGTTTGGGAAGTTGCTAGGATCTCTCCAACAATTTTTTCTGCCGAGCCTGTAATTATGCCAATTCATTTAACTCGAATGCCTGAGTTACAGGCACCTCTTTAGCTCTCCATTTACTGTTTGAAATAGCTCGGTCATGATGAGGACCAACCTCTTCACCTTATTCCCGAGCCTTTTGAACAGCTCGGTTCAAGACTGATGACTCAGCGTAATGATGTCTCTGTCATGTGACTGGTCTTGTCTTGCTCATGTGAGATAATTTAATGTAAGTGCACGTATCATATAGGGAACCACCCTCTTCAAATAGTATATATTTACATCTATATATATGCACAACAACATTTTATATACATGAGAGAGCTATGCTTGTGAGAGTGAGAAATTTATGTAAATAGAGAGATTTACGTGAGATCTTTTAAAATTTGAGTGAGATTATATAAGATATGTGAGAGAAAGGTTTTAAGCTAGGGGAATCTACATCAGATTATTTAGGATATAGATGAAGATTTTTAGAATCTCTATTTATTTTTGGTTCTTTACTCACCCACTTGTCCTTAAAGATCCAAAAAGTATATGCATGGACTAATTGACCTAAAAAATTATAATTGTAGGTGTTATAATCTTGGTTTCAGTGCTATTATTGGGAATTTTGGTTTGTCTTTCAACCCTTATGGCTCGGGTCTCTTGTTCATAAGACTAAGTGTGACACTATTCTATTTCTTCTCTACATGGATGATATGATTATCACTAGGTATAATGTTTATAGTATTTTTGATGTCAAATATTTTCTCAACGCACACTTTGAGATGAAAGATCTTGATTCTCACATCTATTTCTTGGGCGTAGAGATCTCGTCTGACTCTTGTGGCTAGTATCTCTCTCAGGCTAAGTATGTCTCTAATCTTCTTACTTGTGCTGGACTCACTGATTCCAAGACTGTAGCTACCCCATTAGAGCAAAATGTTCGTCTTACTCCCTTGGATGGCATACCTCTCTCTATGCCACTCTTTATCGCCAGTTGGTAGATAGTCTTGTGTATCTCAGTGTTACTCACCCGAATACAGCTTACATTGTTTATCTTGTTAGCCAATTTTTTACTGCCCCTTTCTCTACTCATTATGTTGATGTTCTTCGTATTCTACGATATATTAAAGGTACTCTGTTTCATAGTCTCCATTACTCTACTCACTCATCTCTTGAGATATGTGTCTATTTTGATGTTGACTGGGCAGGAAATCTTGCTGATCATCGTTCTATCTTTGGTTATTATTTCTTTCTGATCGACTTTCTCATATCTTGGCGTAATAAGAAACAATCTGTTATCTCTCGATCCAGTACAGAGGCATACTACCGCACTCTTGCTAACACTACCTAGGAGCTTTTTTTGACTTCGTTGGCTTTTAGAAGATTTATGTGTCTCTCATTCTGGTGTTACTATAATTTGTTGTGACAATCGAAGTGCGATACAAATTGCTCACAATGATGTTTTTCATGATCGCATTAAACATATTGAGATTGATTGTCATTTTGTGCGACAACATGTGCTTCGAGGCTTAGTTCATCTTGTCTCTGTTACTTAATCTTACTAAACTATGGACATCTTCACTAAGGCACATCCGTTGGGCCAATTTCATAATTTAATTTCCAAACTCCAGTTGATTTCTATTTTAAATCCTTGAGTTTGAAGAGATATGTTAATGTATATATGTTTGTCTCACATCAGTTAAACTTGAAAACTTCATAGCTCTATTGTACTATAAATAAACCTCCCAATGCATAGAATAATTTACTCTAAAATAATATACAATTGATATTCGCTTTCTATTCTATTCTTTCATAATTTTAATGTATATGCCCTCTATTTAAAAATCCAGTGGCCACAAAAAAAAAAAAAAAAAAGACAACAACAATTACTAAAAAAAAAAAATGGGGCTATACCACAAACTATATATATACACACACATACATATATGGCGCTACACCAAAATGGAAAACCAATGTAAAAAATACTTACGATAACAATCTATATAATAAAGTAGCTTACAATTCAAATCTCAAGATATAAACAAAATAACTTTTACTATTCGCAGTTGAAATCGTTTTAAATTTTACTTTAAAGTTAATTTAACAGCTAATATTAACACCCAAATTTTAATAAGAAAAATAGGTCCCTAAGGAAGTGTTTGAGGTGACTTTTTAAAAGTACTTCTAACAATTATTTTTCATAAATATTTATAAAAAAAAAATAGTGTTTAAAATCGCCTCACCACCGTCCCTGCCACCACTGTCGCCACCGTCGCCGCCACCACTACTGCCCACGCCGCCATCACCACCTCCACCGCTCCCATCACCGCCATCACCACCACCGCCATCGCCATCGCCACCGCCTCTCTCACCGTCGCTGCCACCACCACCACCATTGCCGCCGCCACCACCATTATCGTCGCCCTCATCGCCACCACGGTCATTGCCACCCACAACCACCATCACCATCTCCTACCACCAACACTGTCGCCTACCACCTCTCACCCCCACTTCAAATCGATGTTTAAATTCTTTTATTTCTTCTCTATATTTGTGATTTGATTTTAGATATGAATACAAATATGTTTATTGTTTACCATTTTTATTACTCTGTATCTTCAGGCATAGGTAATACCTAGTATTTATATATTATATTACCTGATTGATTTATGTAATTGAAAATAATTAATAGTAAAGCATGGAACCTATTTATATTGAATAGATTATATGAGGCATATTCAATAAACCCAGAATTCCCTGTTAACTAAAAACATGACATGAATCTTATTATTTAGATATTTTATTAGAAAATCAAGAAAACAATAATCCTTCTAACGATATTTAGATCGATTGGTACCTTATTTTTACTTGCTAGATGTGTTCAATTAAGAGTAATAACTTATCATAAGAGCTCTTGTTCTGCAATACATTGAGTATATCAGTCATCTTGAAGTTATAATCATATTTTTTTTTCTTGTACAAGAATTATGATATTATTGTTGTGAAAAAATACTCCTCCTATTTTGTTCGGTGTTCAATTTTAAAAAAAAATAAATAAAATTATTTAACGCTCGACATATCTTCGTAAACACTTGACATATTAACTGATACTGATTCTTCTTTTAAAACTACATTGATTCTATTGATCCGGAACCAGTTGATGCATTGATGATTTTGTGTGTGAGATAGTATCAAACATGCGTCTCACAAAGACAATCATATCACGTTTTCATCTCAAAAATATATATTGCTTTTAATCTAAAAAAAAAGTTGTATATTCATTTCGTTGATCATTTTGATGGTTCCTAAAGTTTAATTTATACTACTTATAAATGTCTGTATCTGTAAAAAAATTTTGATTTTCTATTTTACTCCTAATTATTACACTAAAGACAATTATGTCCACAAAATATTAGCTAGATAAATTTTATCTCTATGACTTCCAAATTTTTTGATGCTATATAAATTTTATCACTATATATTAGTTAGATAAAATTTATTTCTATTACTTTCAAAATTTATCTCAACTAGAATTCTAATATGATGTGAAAAAAAAAATTGTTATTTTTAGCTAGATAAACTTTAACTCTATGACTTCCAAAATTTTTGTTGCTATATATATCTTATCACTATATATTAGTTAGAAAAAATTTATCTCAATGATTTTCAAAATTTATCTCAACTAGAATTATAATATGATGTGAAAAAAAATTGTTAATTTTTAGGATATAAACACAACCATCGAAAATTCATTATTCATTGTTACATATTAAAATATTATAAGAGTTAAAAGCTAAATCCATATATTTTTCTTTCCTTCATACCTATTAGACTTTCAAAATATTTTAAATAATTTTATTAAAAATATGTATAGGTAGATATACGAAACTTTTGATTTTCTATTTTACCCCTAATTATTACACTAAAGACAATTATGTCCACAAAATATTAGCTAGATAAACTTTATCTCTATGACTTCCAAATTTTTTGTTGTTATATAAATTTTATCACTATATATTAGTTAGATAAAATTTATCTCTATGACTTTGAAAATTTATCTCAACTAGAATTATAATATGATGTGAAAAAAATTGTTATTTTTTAGGATATAAACACAATCATAAAAAATTCATTATTCGTTGTTATATAATAGAATATTAGAAGAGTAAAGAGCTAAACCCATATATTTTTTTTTTCTTTCATACTTATTAGACTTCTAAAATATTTTGAACAACTTTATTAGAAATATATATATATATATATATATATATATATATATATATATATATATATATATATATATATATATATAAAGATAGACATATATCTCTCCAGTAACTTCATTAACATATTTGGTCTTATATCTCAGCAGGGTTGATGGTGTTTAGTGTTGTAAACCTTTGAGCTTTTTTTTTCTTTGTCAGAGCATAGCTATTGCTGGTATGATATTATCTTTTCTTTGTTTTTCATCTATTTGGGTATGACTATTGCATAAATGTTCTATTTACCTTACAATAGTTTTTGAAATCAATTGAATTGGTGTTTCTATCAAAGTGATAATGAACACCCAGAAAAAAGTACTTTTCATGGAATGAAGAACTTAATCTGTTAAATTAATCTTCTAATAATTAATTGTTTATTATTAGTAGGCTTGTAGTGTTTTAGGAGTTATTATATTATGAGTAGAATTAGTTTTGTTATCAGACTTCTTGAATTCAGTGGTGATAAAATAGTGTTAGATTAGTAAATTATATTTAAGAGTTTTCTTAGTC
Organism: Ilex paraguariensis; assembly: GCA_963454935.2. Lineage (NCBI taxonomy): Eukaryota > Viridiplantae > Streptophyta > Magnoliopsida > Aquifoliales > Aquifoliaceae > Ilex > Ilex paraguariensis. Next base: position 46,758 of record CAUOFW020001041.1, on the reverse strand, counting down.
TTATGTTGTAATGTCATAAATTCTTATTGGATTCAAGAAGTCATTTAATGCATATATAGCAGTCTTTTGTTTTGTTAATTTCATACACCTTGTATTTTCTAAAAATATAATTTAAATTTTATGATCTAATTTTTTTCACGTGCAACGCACGTGTGCATTACTAGTTATAAAGATGTCTCCATGCAAATAGTTTTATACTCAGCTGGACCTCACGAGGTGACATTATCATTCAAAATGTGATTAGAGTGAAAGGCTAATCAATTACTTTTACTAGTCGAATGTATACGAATGTGTCGTTGTTTTGAAAGTTCAAAGGGGAGAATTTTTGAAGAAGAGATGTGGTACTCAGTGATTAGGAAAATATCACAATTTATTTCCAAGGATAAAGACAGAGAGTTTCTATTCCACCACTCAATTTTACTGGCACGGATAAAAACAACCTTGTATTACTTTTCCTCAACTTGTGTGGACACCAAAAGATGTGAGTCAAAGTAAGCTTTGTGTGGGTCCAACTAAAAGGGTCATTTTCCAGAAATTCTTCTGTGAGTTACACGTCCCAACCACTTACGATTTTTTAATTTTGAATAAAAAACGGTGTATTTTATTAATTATAGGGTATCATTGAAAAAAAAAGACATTAAAAAATTTGGAACTCTCTCCTTTTAAATAAAAACACTCTCAATAAATCTCGCTTGCTTGGCAACATTAAAAGTCACTCTATTTTCATTTTCCGAACCATAGTTATCTCGTAATAACTAAACTTTTGTAGCTCGGACATCACATTTTCCAAATTTTTGTTCACAAAAATCATTCTTACTTGAGCTTCCCTTTCCTTGATTGAATGCATAAACTGAATGGAATCCCCTTCCAAACTCATTTGCAACATTCCTTGATCCCTACAAAAACACATGGCCTCCTTCGTAACAATGACTTCGACCCTTATAAGTGTTGTTGTATGGAAAAAAGATTTTTGGACACCGTACTTTCGTTTTTTAACCAATAAAAACATATCAAAACATCTTATTTTATAATTTTTTTATTACTTATTATTTTTAATTACTAATTGTGTATTATTTTATTTAAAATTAATGATTGATACAACAAAATTATACTGTTTTTTATGTTTGGTGTAGAAGTGGTGTGGCACTTACTAATTAGCAAAATATCACAATTTTTTTCCAAGACTCAAAAGACTTGTAGTTTTTATTCCACCAACCAATTCAATTTTGGGTAAATTATAACGGATATCTCCAATGTTATGCATTAAATGTCATTTCAATCCTCAATATTCTAATTGCATCAAATTAATCCCTCTTATTTTTAATTTGATTTTAAATAATTTTCATGAATAATCGTTAAGTGCTCTATTCACATGTCTATGTAAAAAAGCCGTTATTCATGGAAATCATTGAAAATATCAAGGACTAATTTAATATAATTAACATATTAAAAACTAAAATAACAAAAAACGCATACATTGGGAAACTCCACAGCAATTAACCCATTTCGTTTTCAAGTCCAAGAATGGGTTTTTATTCCACCACTCAATTTTATTGATGGTGAAATATGAAAGGAAAAGGAAATGACATTGTCTTAAATTTCCTCTGGTATGAATAACGCGCAGATTCTAAAGAAGAGTCATATGTGTCCCACACCACCATTAAAGCTTCATGTGGGTCCAATCAAAAGGGACATTTTCCTACTATCTTCAATTTTGCATCTCGGAAAAATAGAAGGGATCACTTTACCCAAATTTTTTGAGGAGTAATATTGTTTAAATTTTATATATTGACACAATTTATTAATTTAATTTATTATTTGTTAATTTGATCTAAGTATCAATGTTGACTCAATTATGGACCAAATCAGTCTGAATGAGGAGTTAGAAGAAACATTGGTATGGTGTTCATTCCATGTGTCAAGCGAACCAAAACTAAACATGATTATATAAGCAACATTTTGTGAGGAGGAGGTTCAAGTATAAAAGAAAATAAAAAAGGAAGTTTCTTTTAACTTCAATAGAATTTCATTTACGAAAAAGTTATTGATAATATTTATTAATCAAATTTTATATTATTGTTCAATTGAAAGTGGAATCTGTTTTATATTAAGATTCACTATTAATTTAACAAACTTATTTGATATTGAAGAGATGGTATAGTGTATGTTAAAGAATTCCATAAATCCTAATTAGGTAAAAACAAGAGGGTAGAAGAGAAATAGACAAAAAAATTTCTTTAAATTTATTGCCCAAATTAGCAAGAAACAGGAGTTAAAGTGGTATTTGATAAGGTCTCAATTTTATGTGTCCAGAGAGTAGAGAGTCTGAAGGTGATTATATGATAAATATTTACTTAGGAGACAAAAAAAAGAAAAAAAGAAAGAAGAGAAATAAAAAGGAAATTACTTTGAACTTTAGATAGAGTTGCATGGGAAATTGAGTCACAAAAAAGTTACTGTGTAATTATACTTAAACCAAATTTATTGATTAAATTTATTTAATTGTTAGATTAATAATGCTTGTGAACTTTTCATGAAGTCTCGATTGATGATCTAATTCAGTATAGTCATTAAATTAACAAGAAGTCTGAATATAGATGAAATCCACTCTTATCTAACATTTGTTCCACAAAGTAAGTTCTTAAATTAGATATAAATCATATTTTTCATAAGAGTAATATTATGTGCACTAAATATGTGTACTAAAATTTGCATCATACAACTTACAGTCGTTGTATCAGTGAATCTCATCACTGATCGAACAGCTGCAGTTGATTTAATACAAATTTTAGTGCATAAATTTAGTCTATAAAAAATTACCTGATTTATATTAACTTGGAATATAAATTTGAGAAAGTGATTTTGTGGGTCAACCTCGACCCATGACTGCGTGATGAATGGGCAAAAGGAGATTCCAAACCCATGAGGCATGAGAGAAGGTCATTATCTAGACCAAGACTTTCTAATAATCCTCCCAAACCATAAGAAAGAGTTTCATAAATGTCAAGCGCATTAGGGCCGGGTCAATGGCATAGTCATTAAATTAATTTCCATTTTAGGTCCTCATTTTATGAAAATTTAATCAAGTCTAATATTTAAAATAAAATTTTTAAATGTATTTTCAATTAAGCCCATTTTTATTTTAGTATCCTAAAAAAAAATTAAATTTAAAATTTTTTAAATTTTATTTGGGTTTGTTCATAATTTGTTTATGTTGTTTACGGCAACATAAAGCACCATTTAATTATATGATATTTAGCTTATGTTTGATTATTTATAATTCTGTTTCTTTTCATTGATTATATTAATATTAAATTTAATAAAATTCTATCTTATCATTATATTTGGTAGTACACTTTGTTCGAATTAATTATACTATCTATTTAAAAAAAATATGTCAATAAAAGTTGAACATAAAAATCTGCTTAATATTTTTGCATCTCAAAAGACAATAATATAAATAATATTTTATAATAATTTAAATCTTAAAATTTATTTAAAAAATTAACAGCACCTCATTTAAATTTTTTTTTAAAGCCCCATTTTATATTACGCCACCCACCCGTGCATGAAAGAAATTATTTGGCCTACAAGACTTTTAATTTTTATTCCATCATAGTTTCTATTCCCACCTATTCAAAGGAAGAAGAATATTATTGGGACATAATTTATTTATTTAATTTGTTGATTTAATTTATTATTGTTATTGTATTAAATGTAAGTCCCATCAAATATTAAAAATTAGTTATAATTCAACGATTATAATGAAACCAAATTATTAAATCAGGAAATTAAGTCAAATTTTTAAATCTTTTGAAAAATTGGAGATAATCAGTGTCTGAAGCTACGGTGAAATATGAATGATTTTGAGAGAAAAATTGATGTCAAATAAATGCGTTTAATTAAAATTGTTGAGTAAATTTATTGAGGTATACTTTACTTATATTATAAATGGTTATATTTTCTCAAGTCCGATTACAGTGCAAATTACAAGAAAGATTTGCGTGAGTCCCACAAAAAGGTCAAAGCCAAGTAAGCTTCATGTGGGTCCCATCATAATGCGCTTTTGCACCTCATATTTTAAGTTTGAAAACTTTAAATGGGACCTAAATTAGGAATTTAATTATTTATAGTTGTTGGATTGGCAATAAACTTCATTTAATATTAAAAATAACAATTATTTCAATCATAATATTACGTAAGCTTAATTTATTCACATAATTTATTAGTATAATTTAATATTTGTCAATTTAATTCAAATACTAATATTGGCTCAATTTAGTAACCAAATTAGCCTGAAAGTTAGAAGAAGCTTTTGATAATTTATTAGTTTAATTTAATATTTGAACCTTTTGTTATTATATAAAAATTAGGATTAGCAACTAAAAATACTTTAGATATAATATGGAAATTTTTTAAGTACCATAATTCTATATCGATGAGTTGTTTGTCAGCAATGAAAATTTTCAAATTGGCTCACATTGGAAACAATTTTTTTTTTTTGGGTTAAGGTTAAGATATAGACCATCAATCTTAAATTAAATCATGTATAACTACTGATAAAAAAAAATGAAAATAAAAAAATTCACATGGTTCATTTTTATTAATCAAAAACAAAAATTATGGTACCAAAAATATACTTTTCTGTCCAGTAATAGAACTTTCTTCTTTGGTCAAAAATTCAAATTTCAAACTTTTTTTTTTTGGTAAATAAATAATTCGAAGTTCATACCCAAAAGATAAGTATTGCTATGTCGAAAACATATTTCTAGACACCACACTTTCATTTTTTAACCAATAACAATATATCAATTGTAAAACATCTGATTTTATAATTTTTTATTACTTATTATTTTTAAATACTAATTGTGTGTTATTATATTTAAAATTAATGATTGAAATTACAAATTTATATTTTTCTTGTTTTTGGTGTAGAAGAGCTATGACACTCACTAATTTGCAAAATATCACAATTTATTTTCCAAGATTCAAAAGACTTGTAATTTTTATTCCACCAACCAATTTAGTTTTGTGTAAATTATAACGGATATCTCTAATGTTATGCATTATATGTCATTTCAATCATCAATATTTTAATTTTATCAAATTAATTCCTCATATTTTCAATTTGATTTTAAATAATTATGATGCATAATGCTGCTAGTAGATGCTCTATTCACGTGTCTATGAAAAAAATGTCGTTATGCATGAAAATCATTGAAAATCAAATTAAAAATATGAAAGACTAATTTAATGTAATTAACATATTAAAAACTAAAATAACATACAACACATACATTGGAAAACTCCATAACAATTAACCCATTTCGTTTTCAAGTCCAAGAATGTGTTTTTATTCCACCATTCAATGTTATTGATGGTGAAAACTGAAAGGAAAAGGAGACGACATTGTCTTAGTTTTCCTCTGGTGTGAATAACGGGCAGATTTTAAGGAAGAGTCATATGTGTCCCACACCACCATTAAAGCTTCACGTGGGTCCAATCAAAAGGGACAATTTCTTACCGTCTTTAATTGGGATACATACCTCAATATTATATAACACAAATTTATATTTTAAATGAAAGGGGATTATTAAATGAGTATATTCCATCAACATTTTTAAATAGGACCCACTGATTCAATAATATCTCTTCATTTGGGATACAAATTTAAATTGCAGATTTGGGTTACATAGCATTATTCAATTTTTCCTTGAATTTTGCATCACGAAAAAATAGAAGGACTCACTTTATCCAAATTTTTTGAGGAGTAATATCGTTTAAATTTTATATATTAATACAAATTATTAATTTAATCTAAGTATCAATATTGGCTCAATTATGGACCAAATTAGCTCGAATGAGGAGTTAGAAGAAACATTGGTATGGTGCCCATTCCATGCATCAAGCAAACTGAAATTGAACATGATTATATGGGCAACGTTTATGAGATTCAAGTAAAAAAGAAAAACATGATTATATGGGCAACGTTTATGAGATTCAAGTAAAAAAGAAAGTTTATTTTAACTTTAATAGAATTTCATTTACGAAAAAGCTACACATGTACGAAAAAGTTATTGATAATATTTATTAATCAATTTTTTTAATTATTGTTCAACTGAAAGTGGACTCTGTTTTATATTAAGATTCACTATTAATCTATCAATTAGAATAAGTTTTATCAACAAATTTAGTCCAAATTATATGATTGAAAGTTTTTACACCATTAACATTGTTAAATTTCTCAAAATATTTTTAAAATTTTATGTTTTAAATCAACTTGGATGGTTGAATTGACGAATTTTATTTAAAAAATAATAGGAATCACTGATCAAACAATCTATTTGTATTAAGCAACGCTACTTAAACTTAATTCGTCGACCTAATTTATTGTATTCATTAGATCACCAATTAGTCACAATATTAAATAAAACTCACTTATATCCAACTTTAGTTTCGCAAATTAAGTTCTTAAATTAGGTATAAATAAGATTTTTTTTCTTAATTTAAAATATAAATTTGAGAAAGTGATTGTGTGGGTCAACCACGACCCACGACCGCGTGTGAGGGTTGTTATGTAGACCAAGTCTTTATAATAATCTCTCACACTTCTTTCAATAAACCTCCCAAAGAATTTCTAAGAAAGAGATTCATAAATGTCACACACATGGAAGAAATTCACTACAAAAAAAAAAAAAAAAGTTTTTACGGCAGTAAAGTGTTGTCATAAAAGGTCTATTCACCGTCACAAATACCTTTTTGTAACGGCATTGTCTCGCCATAATAAGTGTGGTCTCAAAAGATTTTTACGGCGGCAACGGTCTGTCTTAAATAGTATTTACGGCAGCAAGACCCTGTCGTAAATAAATTGTAAAAAAAAATTTAACACTTTTACTTTTATCACGGCGGCAAAAGTGCTGTCTCAAATACCATATTTCGATGTCGTAAAAAAATAGAATATATATTTATGACAGCACCTTGTGCATATATACACTTCGTACAACTTCTTTTTTTTGGAGAGGGTGAGAGAAGAGGAATTGAACCCTTGACTCTAAGAAGACAAAATTTTTATAATGTAAGGAGTACAATTAAACCAAAAACTCATTAGTATTCATACAACTACCCAATTTAATATATAGATAAATACAAAAGTAAATATAATCAACAAAATAATATTTTCATTAAAAAAAAAACAATCCCACGAGTTAAACAAAATGTAAAATATGTACTTTTATAAAATATAACGATCTATGAGTACAAGCAATTAATACAAAAAATTGAACATCCTTCCCAAACCATCTACTCTCTCAATGACATCTGAAAAAAATATAAAATTATTGTTACTGTACTAAAATATATATATATAATAAAGAATTAAAAGAAGTTAGAATATATATCAATAGAGGGTCACGCAATATTTCTCTGAACGACTTGTCTAATTATGTAAATAGTATATAGACGAGTCATATCGTATACATTTATTCTAATTGGTTTTACCAATAACTGATTCGTTTATGATCATATCGTGACGGGTCTACTCATTTAATAAACAGGTGGCTTAAGGAAGACTCAAACCCACTAATTTTATGTCGTGTTAACAGGTCGTGTCATATTTTAACACCCCTAATTTTGATATAAAAACTTGACTTTATAGAGTTTAATTTTTTTTCTTTGAACTAAAAATTGGCTTTTGATGTTAAACTACATAATTTTATAAAATATTACTTGTAAGATGAAAATAGTTGTGGCTAATACAAATTTTTTTAGAGTTTTTCGTCTTTAAACTATAAGCCATTTTTTTTATCTAAAATAATATTTTAATGTTTTATGAAATATTATATACGACAGGAAAAATAGTTGTCATAAATATAAAAAATTCTTTTGAATTTATAAAATATTATTTGAGGCACGAAAAACAACTGTCTCAAATACAAAAATTTCTTTTGAGTTTATGACATTTTTTATGGCAGAAAAAATAGTTGTCACAAATATCAACACAAATACGCTTTTTGTATTGACAAACACAACTACTACAAAAAATTGTCTCAAATACATCTTTTGTGACAACAAACAATGCCACCAAAAATAAATTGTCACAAAAAACCCTTATTCTTGTAGTGATTGTTTGGTTTAGAAGACTACCAGTTTTTATGGCGTCATAGTTTCTATTTCCACGTCAATAGAAATTCACCGACTAATATAGTTTCGTATATATATACGTATAATACACCTTGGTTCATAGTTTAATGCACATTGATTCATGTGTCTATTTTTTTGGAAAGTGATTTTGTTTTCAAATTATATTTAATGCACATTGATTCATGCTTTTTTTTTTTTTTGGAAAATGGTTTTATTTTTAAATTAATTTAATATCTGAATAGTGTAATAGTATAACAATAACAGTGTAACAAGCTATTTACACAAAAAATTGTACTATTACATTTTGTCAAACATATAGTTTCATATAATTTTATTCAAAATAATACATCTCTGTTTTGAATTTGTTACCATATGCACAAAACTACTGAACACTATTTTTGTTATACTGTTATTGTTACACTATTTGGATATTAAATTAATTTGAAAGTAAAACCACTTTCCAAAAAAAAAAAAAACGCATGAATCAAGGTGCATTAAATATAATTTGAAAACAAAATCACTTTTAAAAAAAAAATATGCATGAATCAAGGTGCATTAAAGATAATTCAAAATTTAGATAAGAGATTCAACAACAAGTATATATATATTTATTAACAACACGCATGAATTAAGGTGCATTAAAGATAAGAGATTTTCAATTAAATGACCCTAAAATAGACATTTATGTCTTTGTATTTCTGCTGTGTACTTTTTTTCAAATTATTTTGTTCTATATATTTTTTGTCAAATAAGTCTAATTAGGTGTACCGACTTCCAAAAAATCCAAAAAAAAAGACAACATATTTGAATAATTGTCTTATTTTTATCACAAGCAACAAAACATAGTATAGTTATCATAATAGTAAAAATTAAATATTGATCATGTAATATTTATTTTTGAATAATAATTTATTTATTTATTTAAAAAAATATTTAAAATTAAAGTGGACAAAAGAAAAAGAGGTAAGAAAAAAAAGAAGTGAAAAATTAGTGTAGATTAGTGGAGTTATTTGTCATTAATGAATGTATTGATTGAATTGTTTGACATTATTGAAAGTTGAGTAGAGAAGATGATGTGTTTTGGGCAAGAAATTTTTTTTTTTTGTAATATATGATGTTATGTTAAATAAAATTAGATAGAAATTAAATTAATATCAACTGTTATTCTACTTTTATAACTGTATAACTCAAATTATTATTTTGAAAGTTCAAAGAAGAGGATTTTCACATCGAATAAGTTGTTTAGTGTAGAGAGATGTGACACTCAGTGTGTGATTAGCAGACTTATTAAGAACAATTTAGCAAACTTATTTGACGTTGAAGAGATGGTATAGTGTATACTAAGGAAATCCATAAATCCTAATTAGGTAAAAACAAGAGGGTAAAAGAGATATAGACAAAAAACAAATGTTTCTTTAAATTTATTGACCAAATAGCAAGAAACAGGAGTTAAAGGGGTATTTGATAAGGTCTCAATTATATATGACAAGAGAGTCAAAACTAAAGGTGATTATATGATAAATATTGGGTAAATTGTAAAATGGTACACCAAATTAGACTTATTTAATAAAAAGTACACACTAAAAAATATAAGGTAATTAAATCCTTAATTTTGATACTTATTTGTATCTAAATACACAATTTAAATATGTCTAATTTTTTGTGATATTTTTGTCCTCCATTGATCCATGTATATGTTCTTCGGAAAGTGGTGTATTAAATATCTCTTATTTTTATGGGAGAACTTTAGTATTTAATGCGCCTTGATTCATGTGTATTTGTTACTATATATATATATGTGTGTGTGTGTGTGTGTGTGTGTGTGTGTGTAAAATGTAACATTGAAAGTGTAAAGTGTAAAATATTATCTTATGTCTCACATTTCTTAATGGAAAGTGTAAAATGTTATAAGGTAATATTGAAAGTAATAATAACAGTATAGCAATAACAATGTAACAAGCTATTTATACAAGGTAATGAGAGAAATTACCTAAAGTGTTATACAAACAGAATATACATGTTTCATCTTATATTAAAAATGCTAATTAATTGAGAAAGTGTGAAATTGTTACACTTTCAATGTTAACATGTAATATTTTACACTTTTCATTAAGTAAGGTGAGAAATAAGGTAATACTTAACACTTTACATTTTTAATGTTACACTTTATATATATATATATATATATATATATATATATATATATATATTAACAAATACACATGAATCAATGTACTTTAAATATTAAAATTCTCTCATAAAACTAGGAGATATTTAATGCACCATTTTTCCTAAAATGGGCATTTATGTCTTTGTATCTAACTAGTGTACCTTTTTCTAAACTATTTTTTAATATATACTTTTTGTCAAATAAGTCTAATTAGGTGTACCGACTTCCAAAAATCACATAAATATTTACATAGGAGACCGAAAAAAAAAAAAAAGAAGAGAAATAAAAATGAAGTTACTTTGAACTGTACATAGCGTTGCATGGGAAATTGAGTCACAAAAAAGTTACTGTGTAATTATACTTAAACCAAATTTATTGATTAAATTTATTTAATTGTTAAATTAATAATGCTTGTGAACTTTTCTTGAAGTCTCGCAAATGATGATCTAATTCAGTAAATCAACAAGAAGTCTGAATATAAATGAAATCCACTCCTTTCTAAAATTTGTTCCACAAAGTAAGTTCTTAAATTATATATAAATAATATTTTTTTATAAGAGTAATATTGTGTGCACTAAATTTGTGTACTAAAATTTGCATCATACAACTTGAGCCGATGGATCAATGAGTCTCATCACTGATCTAACAGTTGCAGTTGATTTAGTACAAATTTTAGCGCACAAATTTAGTCTATAAAAAATTACCCGATTCATATTTATTTAGAATATATATCTGAGAAAGTAATTGTGTAGGTCAACCACGACCCACCACTGAGTGATGAATGGGCAAAAGGATATCCCAAACCATGAGGCACGAGTGAAGGTCGTTATCTAGACCAAGACTTTCTAATAATCTGTGACACCTCTTTCATTAATCCTCCCAAACCATAAGAAAGAGTTTCATAAATATCACGCGCATTGGGCGCGGGTCAATGGCATAGTCATTAAATTAATTGCCATTTTAGGTCCTCATTTTATGAAAATTTAATCAAGTCTATTATTTAACATAAAATTTTAAAATATATTTTCAATTAAGCCCATTTTTATTTTAAAATTCAAATTTAAAATTTTTTAAATGTCATTTGGGTTTGTTAATAATTTATTTATATTGTTTACGGCAACAAAAAGCACCATTTAATTCTATGATATTTAACTTATGTTTTTTTATTTATAATTCTGTTTCTTTTCATTGATTATATTAATATTAAATTTAATAACATTCTATCTTACCATTATATTTGGTAGTACACTTTGTTAAAATTAATTATACTATCTATTTAAAAAAAATATGTCAATAAAAGTTGAATATAAAAATCTGCTAAATATTTTTGCATCTCAATCTCAATCTCACATTTCTCTCTCTAACAAGTCCGAAATTCCGAGCCTTTATCACTTCATTTCTCAAGTTGTAGTGACCATCATCGATATGCATTATGGCAACATCATCGTCGTGTTTACTATTTTTTTTTTGTTACTGTTTTCTCGTCTATTCACAATCATGCCGATTATATGTTCAATGTTTTTTTAAAATATTATTATTATTTAGGCTTAAATGTTTCATGTTACTATATTTTTTATTATATTACTGTTCATGTTACTATTATTTTGAGCATATTACTATTTTTTGTTGAACAAGTTATTACTATTATTTTCCTAAATATTAATATTCAATGTTACTATTTTTTTTTTTGAATATTACTATTTTTTTGTGTTTGAATGATACTATTTTTTGCATTTGAATTTGACTATTTTTTATTTTTAACATTACTATATATATATATATATAATCTTATTCTATATATAGATATAGATAGATATGAGAGAAATAATTATTGTTAAACATGTTACTATTGTTATTTTTTTTAAATATTAATATTAAATGTTACTATTTTTTTGTATTTAAATGGTATTATTTTTTTTGTCTAAATGATAATTTTTTTTATATTTAAATGATACTATTTTTTATTTTTAATATTACTGTATATATATATCTGAGAGAGAAAATTTTTTATTGTTAATCAAACCCCTAAAATTTAGATGTTTTTAATTTTTAATTTTACTTTACTTTTAAATGAAATGGATAGATCGATAAAATTGACAAAAAATAGACTTTATAACAAATAAATTTAACGGACTTGAATCCAAATAAATCTATATAAGAAGTTCCACCTCCAAATTTTCTTTGATTATTTTATGAAACTTTGTTTAAAGTCATTTTATTCTGATTGTTGAAATATTGATATCTGTCAATCGGTTGACTATCTACAGTTTATTAATGTAAGAACATTTCTGTAACCATGTCCCACTGAGCAGACCTTTTCTTCCTCGGAGTGCCTACAAACTGACCAAAGCGCACACGATATTGTTCTATTCGAAAAAAAACTTCTACCAGCAGGAGAAATTTGTGACAATGGGCTTTCATGTGAGGCTAGTGCAATTCACTCTTGCATTGGTGTTGTCCTCCACATCAACTGCTAATCGAACGACAACAGTTATCGCCAAGCCTGGCTGCCCCAATAGCTGCGGGAATGTAAGCATCCCATACCCATTTGGGACGACTAAAGGCTGTTATCTCAATGAACAGTTCCTCATCACCTGTAACAGCTCTTTCACCCCTCCAAAAGCATTTTTAACTAACAGTACGATAAATGTTACAGAAATCTCTCTCCTCCGGGGTCAGTTGCAAATCTGGCAGTTTATAGCCCGTGATCTTTATCGTCAGCGTGATCATGTCCAAGTGTACAATAACGAGCCTTGGCTTAGTCTGTCCAAATTCATCATATCTGATACCAATAAGTTCACAGCAGTTGGCTGTGACACTTATGCCATTGTTACATTCGACCGACGAAATGAGAATTACAGTATGACAGGTTGCATGTCCATATGTAACAGCATAGATAATGTTGATAATGGTTCTTGTTCCGGTGTTGGCTGTTGCCAGACACGCATCCCTAAAGGGGTATGGTCCATCACAATGGATTTAAGTAGCTATTACAATTATGCAAAGGTGTCAGACTTCAATTCAGGCAGCTATGCCTTTGTCATCCAAGAAAATGAGTTCAACTTCACCTCAAACTATCTTCGCGAACTGCAGAATGTACAGAAGCTTCCTCTGCTGGTTGATTGGACCATTGGAAATGAGACTTGTGAGATGGCTCAAATGAACTTCACTAGTTATGCCTGTAAAAACAATTCGAAGTGTTACGAACCCAGTACTACTTCTGGGTATCTCTGTCACTGCTTGGCTGGGTACGACGGTAACCCATACCTCATCAATGGTTGTCAAGGTACTCTGTTGAACCACCACCATCTATTCTACAAATCTAAGCTATTAGATTGCAATGATATTAATCATGTTACTTATTTTTCCATCCTCCTGGTGGGATTTATATATTACTATGATTCAGGTTTTGAAAATCCATCATTACCATGTGTAACAGCCATTACGTAATAGTAAGGGCGTCCTCCGATTTCATTATAGTCTGATATAACAGATAGAAAAAATTAAAAAATTTCACAGTCGAAACCCAATTCAGCCAACTTCTCTCATCGACCTTCACTCAAATACATGGTTTAGATTTAGAAAATCTTTTGATGGGACATTTTTAAAATACTCCAAGATGAAGACATGTGTCCTCGGCGTCAGTAAATTCTTGTTATTGTGATCACGACACGTACCCGTCGGTTCACAAGTCCCTCTCCCCCGAGGTACTGGTCATAGGGATCAATGATATCTAGTACGTTACGTATCGACACGTATCCCTCGGTCGGATATGGGGTACATCGGCCCCCACATGTACCTCCTCTCGGTTCCCAGATGTACTCGTCCAGGATGACATTCTCTGCTCCTGCAGAGGCTATTGATGTACAGGTCACTAGCCTAGGCTAGACTAAGTTAGCTATCATGACCTCGTCTTACACAATTGGTGTTAGAAGGCACATGAAGGCAAAAAACGCAGTCAATGGCGAAAGGGTGCGTGGCATATTGTGTCACATCAGAGACAAAAAAGACCGGATGTCCTTGCTGACACACAACTTGGGAAAGCAAGCATTTAATTAGGTCATTTTCTTGATGATACAACATTTAATGCGGTAAGGCTCAGAAGATAAATGTAATAAATGTCCCTGATATTGGGCATTTATTACACTCTTGCCGGGAGGAACTCATTAAACATTCGGTAGGCCGATGACGCTGCATTGATTGCTCGGGGTCCCGAACAGTTAAGAGAGAAGACATTCTTCATAGGAATCAGTGCGCACGTTGCCCGTATCTAATGATCACCTACTGAACACATTGACAGCAATCATGAGTTTTTGAAATATAAATACTCCTCGCAAAAGGCAAGAGGGTATGCAACGAAAAACCTTTTCTCAAACCTATACTCAAGTGTTTTCTTCTTCCCCTCTCTCAAAAACTAACTTGATCATCGGAGGGGATACGCCGGAAAACACTCTGGTGCCCTTCTAACTTGTCTTTCTCTTTTCCAGAAACCTCCCTCAACCTTACTGAACCGCTCCTTTGATCCACAAAAGCCACCCATTACCTTTCCAGGCCACCAACGGATCTCAGCCTGTTCCAAATAGCAAGATTGACCATTCAATTGACTGACTCGAGTTCACCACAGGAGAGATCTGTTCTCGTGTTTATATTGTGCAAGATCCTGCACACACATCTTTCAAAAAAAAAAACTAAAAAATGCACTTGTACACCAGATCTGGTTCTTGAGGTGGGTTTTAGAACTTAGATCAAGTTCAAGTGTTCAAACTGTCGAAAGACTTGAAACTCGAACTGTGACCGCCTGACTAGTGATCGGATCTGTGCTTTCCTCTGCTCGGCGTGTTCGCTACTTGCTTCAAATGATGGAAGATGAGTCGATCTCCTTCTCCAAGACGAGTTCCAGATTTCATCTCCTCTGCATCGTTCCGTTTGGATATACAAGCCATTCCCACCACTTCTTTTTTTTTTTTGGTCTCTTAGGATGTGGGGTTGTGTTTTGCGAGAGGAAAATGTTACTCAGATCTTATTTGGGGTCGTTATTTAGAAACCTAATGATATACAATAATTGGATTGATTGTGAGCTCTATTTAACATTGAAACTTACAATTAATTTAATAATTGCATTGAAGCCACATTATTAAGATTGTGCATTTCATTTGTTCAATTTTTGTTAATGGAAAGGTCACTGATATCATTGCATCATTACTTAAGAAATATTATTAATATTTATCATATTTTATTATCATATTTATGATACAGTAAAATATACTAAAAATCATCTTGCGTTCGTTATACCGTTATTGTTATTAAGAATGATTACTCGTACATGCACAATGTACAATTATGCTTTCTTGATGAGTGACCTTACAATTGTTATACAGACATTGATGAATGCCAAAATCCAAGTCTCAATAACTGTACATTTGCAAATCGCTGTAATAATACCATAGGGAACTATACATGTACCTGCCCCAAGGGGTACCGTGGCAATGGACGCAAAGATGGAGATGGTTGCGTTGCCGACCGCGGTCAGTCACTTGTCATTAAGTTTGCTGTAGGTGAGTTTAGTTGCTGCATTTTTCCTACTATATCTATTAGCAAGATGTGACAGAGATGAGGTTCTTTGTAACACTTGAACAGGAATCATGGTATGATCTTAACGGTATCATTTTTAGCAAAATCCCTTCTAATATATTTTTTCTCCATTTTTCTTTAGGTTACCTATCGTAAATTCAAGTGAGACCCATTGTATATAAATAGATCTCTCGTTAATATATGATGGATGTTCTACCAAGAAGAAAAATAGAGGAACAAAATATTGGAGTGGATCTGGATTCGTATAATTCATAGTTAGAGGAAGTTATTGCTTACAGGAACTTTTCTTGTTGAGCCTAAGCATTTAATGGAAGCTAAATCCCTTTTTCATCCTTGCAGAATGTTAAGATAGAATTTAATACTCACAGAAGCAAGGGCATGCTAGTAGTTAATGGCAAAATTATTTTGATTTTTCAAAGAAGACTACTGAATTTCCGTTATTGTAGGCCTACAGCATCCATCTTTTTAGTACGATATTGCTGATCATTCTTGAATTTTATACAAAGGGTATTGATGAAACCTCCATATTTTAGCAACAGAAATTGCCGCCTTCTTTGTTGTTGTATACAATTGTTTCCCAGAAAGCATAAGCTTTCTTTTGGTTTTCTATTGCTATTTAAATGCAATTACAGGCATTTCTGTCGGCATTGTACTGCTGCTCATGAGTAGCTCTTGGTTGTACTTGGAACTGAAGAAAAAGAAACTAATCAAGTTCAAAGAAAAGTTTTTTCAGCAAAATGGTGGCTTTATGTTACAACGGCAACTCTCCGGACCAGAAGGATCAAGTGGTACAATTAAAATTTTCAACGCAGAAGAGATTGAGGTGGCAACCAACAACTATGAAGAAAGCAGAATCATCGGACAAGGAGGTTTTGGCACAGTATACAAAGGATGCTTAACTGACAACAGTATAGTTGCCATCAAGAAGTCAAAAATAGTGGATCAAACCCAAATTGAGCAGTTCATCAATGAGGTGGTGATTCTCTCCAAAATCAACCACAGGAATGTGGTTAGGCTGTTGGGTTGTTGTTTGGAGACACAAGTCCCATTACTGGTTTATGAATTCATTCACAACGGCACCCTCTTTGAACACATACACAATAAAATCACAGTCCCATTACTTGTCCAAATTATTGTAGGTTTGTTGTTTTAGTGAATTTTTTGAACAACTCTGACATAATTTTTTCCACATATGAGGGAGAGATCAAAGAATTTCTCTAATTGTTTGGGTCTGTGTTGAGGATTTTGGATGAAAGTTTTAGCTCAAGACCTCCACTTCTTCTAAATTCAATCTCCAGGGAATACCAACTATTTTTGTTCTTGCATGGCCACTGTTCTTTTCCCATGGCTTGTGTTATCTTTTGGTTTTTCTTGACATGGTTACCGGGAATGCCTCATGTTATTTTTGTAAGGGTCATTCCCTTTTGTTGTACACTTTTTTTAATCAATTGAAATTTTACTTTCTGAAAAAAAAAAAAAAAAGTCTATTCACAAGCCAACCAAAAAATAATGCCAATTAATTTTTACCAATATCATGTATAACAAAATACATAAGCTAAAACTTAAAGTGTTTTGTTTTATTCAGTCTTCTATTATTTATGTAATGATAAAACTCATTGCAATAAACGAATCCAAAATATTAATCTCATACATTATAACTCCATTTCCAAAACAGAACAAAAATCTGTTTTCTTTGTCTTCCGTTTGGCTGAAAATTTTCATGTGGGTATTCAGCCATGAAGAGTATTTGCACAGTAGACACTCTACGTCAGCCACCATGTCATTTGGTCACTCTTTTTTATCCCTAATTTTGGTCAGTATAACATTATTGATATATGTTTGTCCCACATCAATTAGACTGGAAAAGTTCACATTTCTGTTGTACTATATATAAACCTCCCAATGTATAGAATAATTTACACAAAAATAATATATAATTGATATTCGCTTTTTATTCCCTCTTTCACAATTTTAATGTATATGCCCTTTGTTAAAAAATCCAATGTCCACCAAAAAAAAAAAAAGAAGACAACAAGATTTACTAAAAAAAATAAAAATTTGGGCTATACCACAAACCATATATACACACACACATATATGGCGCTACACCAAAATGGGAAACTAATGTAAAAAATACCTACGATAACAATATTTACATATTATATTACGTGATTGATTTATATTGTAAGGGGTAGAAATCGCTACGGATCTCATTTTTTCACTCGAAAGATTCTGGTTGACCTGGCGTGTGCCAAAGCGACCACCTTGTAGCCTTTACCTCTCTTCGCCAATAGGACCTTTTAGCTAAGGCAATCCCACATCGGAAGATAGTCGTCTTCCTCCCTCGCATATAAGCCCTTACACTCAAAGGAAGAGGTACCCACTAGTCACTTGTTTTGTAAGGGATAGAAATTGTTACAGATCTCATCCCTCCACTCGAAGGATTCCGGCTGGCCTTGCGTGTGCCAAAGTGACCACCCAGTAACCTTTACCTCTCTTCGCCAATAGGACCTTTAGCTAAGGCAATCCCATATCGAAAGAAAGTCGTCTTTCCCCCTCGCATATAAACTCTTCTACTCAAAAGAGGAGGTATGTCCTAAATCAGGCTAGTCCCTCGACACCGAGGGGTATTTATCGTGTCGGCGTTTCTGCATCTGTAGGGGCTATTGATAGATAGATCACTAGTCTAGGCAAGGCTAGACTAGCCATCATGACCTCGTCTTACTCAAATGGTGTCAGGAGGCACAAGAAAGTAGAAGGCTCAACCAAAGGGGAATGGGCACGTGGCGTATTGTGTTAGATCAGAGACAAAAAGACTAGAATGCCTTTGTTGGCACGCGACTTGGGAAAACAAGTATTTAATGCACCTTTCCCTTGATGAGACAACATTTAATGCATGAGAGCTCGGAAGTGAAAGATAATAAATGTCTTAAAGCCTGGGCATTTAATACACCTCCGTCGAGAGAAGATCATTAAACGTTCGGCAGACCGAGGAGAGAACATTAGTTGCTCGGGGTCCCGAGCAGTAAAGAATAAGATCATTACTTATAGAAATTGGTGTGCACACTGCCCACCCCCCAATGATTACCTACTAGCTACGCTGTCAGTCATGATGAGTTTTTAAGGTATAAATAGTCCTCATAAACATAGAAAAATGGTACGCAACAAACCCTCTCTCAACCATCATACAGTGTTTTCTTCTTCCCCTCTCTCAAGGAACTGACTTGACCGTCGGAGGGGATACGCCGAAAAATACTCTGACGTCCTTCTAACCGATTTTCCTTTGTTCCAGGTACCTCATTCAGTTTTCCAGGATCACTCAGGCTACTCATACCAACGATTGATTATGCACCTTCGACCCTCACAACCTGTTCAACTAGCAAGACCAACCACCCAATTTCAGACACGTGTTCACCACAGAAGAGATCTGTTCTAGTGTTTATATTGTGCAGGATCTTGCACTCACAATTTGGTGCCGTCTGTGGGAAACGAGTAGTTTTTCTAGTTTCTTCTCTAGAAGGAACAGTGACCATGGTGAATACTCGACAGAAAGGGAAAGGTCCCCAGCAAAGAAGTCTCGAGTTACAAGCTCCTTGTCATGTTGGGAGGAGGGATCACGCTGATGACAACAGGAACGTTTCTATTCATTCAAGAGGGCATACTCCTCAAACCAGTATGGGCATTAGATCAGGAGGTTCTGCTCCCTTGGCTTGTCAACTAGCGGAGGTGATTGAAAAAAAAATTGGGGATCATCTACGACAGTTAGAACAAGATAATGTGAATGTCCTAAGCCGGCTCAACGAATTTGCCGCCTCCGGCGAAGGATCGGGGCACTCATTCCGTTGCCGCGGATGCCTTGTCCAGGAAGCAAAAACTGAGGACCTAAGGAATCATTTGAACAACAAAGCTGAGAGCTCCAGGGTCCTGAAGCGCCCGAGAGCCGATGATCACCCCCTCGACGGTCATTCCAGGAAGGCAAGGCCTTTGGCCTGGGACGACTTCCGGCGAGGACTATCAAGGCGGGGGAAGGGAGATGAGTCCGAGGAGGATTTGACCCTTTCCGCATGACGCACGGAGAAGGGGAGCCCCGTCAATAACCTTGAAAACTTCAGAAGACATCCTTCCGAGGTGGAGACTGATCTCAAAGCCCAGTTGGAATCTAGGAGAAGGGGCAAGGCCGTCAAGGATGATACCGAAGACGAGGCCATGCAATCGCCTTTTACCAGGGATATCCGAGATATGGAGGCACCAAAGAAGTTCGTCGTGCCAAGGTTTAAAACTTATGATGGGCGATCCGATCTCGAAGCTCACCTCAGGCAGTACAAGCAAATGATGTCCCTATATCATTCGGACCAACGGCTCCTCTGCCGTGTGTTTTCCATGAGTCTGGGAGATTCTGCGATGAAGTAGTTTGAGACTCTTCCTCCCAACAGCATTGGGTCATGGGAGGAGTTGGCGAGGCAGTTTCTAGCCCGATTCATTACGGGAAGCAAGTGGCCTAAAGACATTGGGTCATTACTAACGCTTAGGCGGAGGGAACAAGAAACCCTTTGCCAGTATGCCACCCGATACTAGGAGGAGGTCAATGAGGTAGAGGGGTGTTTGAAGGTCATGGCAGCCACATCCTTTAGGCTTGGCCTGGCAAGGGATATGGACCTGTACCGATCCCTGACTAAGAAGACTCCCTTAGATATGGGTGAATTGATGGCCTGAATAAACAAATACTTCAGGATTGAGGATAAAATGGGGGGTAACAAAGGCAGAACTCTCCCACCAAGAAGAAAAGATAGAGCGGGGGACACCTCCCGAAAGGGGCTGGTACCCTCTCTAGGGGGTCATTCAAAGGTGTTTACACTGTCTTCAAAGCACCCATTTACAAGTTACTCCATAAAATCAAGTATGAGCCATTCTTCAAGTGGCCGCCCAGGATGTAGAGTGATCCTTCCACCCGTGATCAAACGGTCAAGTGTTCCTATCACCGGGATTTCGCCCATCGCACCGAAAATTATAGGTATACAAGCCTTTCTTGGAAGGGCTGGTCTAGGACGGTTACTTGAAAGAATACGTCGAACCCAAGTCAGAAGAGAGACGTTGTCCTGCCTCAACCGTGGAGGAAGACAATGTCATAGACGTGATCCATGTATGTCCATTAGATCGCCTGACATCCAAGGAGCTTGAGTCCGACCTCAAGAGGGTAGCCTTTACAAGAAAGGTCATCGAAAGCGATGGGGGCCCGCCCAGTAAGAGGGTCAGAATCAGTGAGCTGGGTATCACTTTCTCCGACGCAGACTTGGTAAGCGGTGTTGGTGGACTTCGAGAATTCCTCGGAAGTGATGTACTCAGAGACTTTAAATCGGTTGGGCTTTAGCCTCAAGGACCTCACTAAGATCAGGACACCCTTCGTCGAATTTAACGGTTTATTTGCCATGCCCATAGGCAAAATCACATTGTCAGTCGTCACGGGTCCCTTCACCATCAATATTAACTCTGTCGTGATTGATACTGACTCTCCCTACAATGTGATCATGGGGCGAACTTGGTTGCATGCGCTGGGAGCGGTGTATCCACTTATCACTAGAAGTTGAAATTTGCTACACCAGAAGGGATAATGGAGATCCGAGGGGACCAAGCGTCGGTGAAAAACTATTTTTACTTAGTTGTGAGAGCGGGAGTTTCCACCCAAGAAAAGGGACGCGCCCCGGAAGAGATCCTGGAAAAATAACAATCACAGTCCGGGCGTCCAGGAGTGGATGACCCCGAACTGATCCAATCGATCGGTCGGTAGAAGACCTCCGAAAGGTATTCTTAGTGGATGGTGAAGAAAAGAGATACTTCCTGATTAGAACTGCAATGCCTACAACCGAACAGGAAGAGATGATCGACTTTTTGAGGCAAAATACGAACGTGTTCGCTTGGAACGCAATGGAAATGAAGGGGGTGGACCCCAAAATAATCACGCATAAGCTATATATTGACTTGACACACAAACCAATAAAGCAGAAGCCACGACGCATGGCTCCACACCACGCCCGGGCCGTGAACTAGGAAATCAATAAACTCCTGGAGGCTGATACCATCCGGGAGGTGTAATTCCCAGAGTGGTTATCTAACACAGTCTGCGCGAAGAAAAAAGGGGGGAAATGACGCGTCTGCGTAGACTTCACTGATCTAAACAAAGTGTGTCCCAAGGATGACTACCCTCTCCCAAAGGTGGACCAGTTGGTGGATGTCACTGTCGGATACCAACGTATGAATTTCTTGGATGCTAGAGTAGGATATCATCAAATCCTTCTTTATCCCCCGAATCAAGAAAAGACAACATTTATCACCCTGAGGGGGATTTACTGCTACAAAGTCATCCCATTTGGGCTGAAGAACGCTGGAGCTACGTACCAGAGGCTGATGAATTGGATGTTCAAAAGACAGATCGGCAACACCATGAAAGTCTACATCGATGATATGTTGGTGAAAAGTAGAAGAAGTTGTGACCACCTGATGGATTTGGCCGATACCTTCTCCACCCTCAAGGAGTATGGGCTGAAGCTAAATACCGCAAACTGTGTTTTCGAAGTCGAGTCAGGTAAATTTCTAGGATATCTGGTAAGTTGGCAAGAAGTCAAAGCTAATTCGGATCAGATTCAGGCCATCCTGGACGTCCGGAGCCCCCAAACAGTCCGAGAAGTCCAGAAGCTCACAGGGATGTTGGCAGCACTCAACCGTTTTATCTCTCGCTCCTTGAACAAATGCAAACCCTTCTTTGGGGCCATCAAGGGGGCCAAGAAGGATACGTGGAGCCAGGAGTGTGAAGACACCTTAGCAGGAATCAAGGAATACCTCAGGGTTCTCCTAACCCTATCTGTTCCTGTCCAGGGGAAAATGCTCTTCTTTTACTTATTCGTATCAGAATTTGCCGTCAGTGGGGTACTCATTCGTGACCACGAGCACCACCAGAAGCCAGTTTATTACGTGAGCAAAGCGCTGCTAGACGCGAAAACAAGATACCTACCCTTGGAGAAACTCGTTCTATCCCTGGTCACAACTACAAGAAAACTGAAGCATTATTTTCAGGCACACCTGATTACTGTCCTTACCGATCAGCCCTTGAAGGCCATTTTCAGAAAGGTAGATCTCTCTAGAAGGATTTTCAAGTGGGCAGTGGAGTTGGGAGAACACGACATCCACTTCAAATCTCGAACTACTATAAAGGGGTAGGTATTGGCAAATTTTATAGCAGAGTTTTTCGAGGGACCTCTTGCCCCGGATGGGCCACCCTCTCCTGGTATAACGTCTTCGAAGAATGATAAGGGACCGTCATGGCTTCTATGCGTAGACGGTTCCTCCAACAATAAAGGGTTCGAAATCGGTATCTTGCTAGTCTCCCCGGATGGAGTGGTCATCGAGCAGACCGTTCGGTTGGGGTTCAAAGCATCCAATAATGAAGCTGAGTATGAAGCTCTCATCTCAGGGCTTCGATTAGTCGAGGCGGCAGGGGTTACAGATCTGGTCGTCCACTGCGATTCCATGTTGGTAGTCAACCAAGTTAATGGAGAGTTCGAGACAAGGGACCCGAGGATGAAGGCTTACCATCATGAGGTGACAACTGTCATCCGAAAGTTTGGGAAGATTGAGGTCAGGCAAGTATCCTGAGATAAGAACGTGCACGCTGACGCCCTCGCTTGCCTAGCCTCGGCACTGGATTCCTCTCGACCGCGCAGAATTATAGTAGAGTATCTTCTCACTTCCAGTATAAATAAAGCTCCTGAGGCGATGGCCGTCCAGGAAGAACGGAGGCAGCTTAGCTAGATAGATCTTTTTCTCAGGTTCCTGGTAACAGGGGATCTCCCCGAGTGTTCGAAAGAAGCCAGGAAGATAAAATTCAAAGCCCCGAGATTTTGGATCTCCCCGGATCAGAAGCTGTACCGAAGGTCGTTCTCAAGGCCTTACCTACTATGTGTCTAGGAGGATAAGGTGGAAGACATCCTCTACGAAGTACACGAAGGAATATGTGGGGGGCACTCTGGGGGCGATCCATGGCTCACCGCATTATGCCTTAGGGATATTGGTGGCCAAGGATGCAGAGGGACGTGCAAGCATATGTCCAAAAATGTGACCAATGTCAGAGGTTTACCCCGGCAATCAAACATCCTATAGGGAACTTGCATCCATTAACCAGCCCTTGGCTATTCGCCCAGTGGGGGCTCGATTTGGTTGTACCCCTGCCTAAGGCTCCTAGGAATAAGAGGTTCCTGATTGTAGCAATGGATTATTTCACCAAGTGGGTTGAAGCAGAGCCATTGACTCACATCCGCCACGTAGACGCTAAAAAGTTTGTTTGAAAAAACATAGTCGTTAGATTTAGGGTTCCCCGAGCGCTTGTATCAGATAATGAGACTCAATTCACAAGCGGACACTTCAAATCCTTTTGCCAGCAATTTGGGATCCATAATTTCTATTCTACCCCTGCATACCCCTAGGCCAATGGGCAGGTAGAATCTTCCAACAAAACGATCGTCAACAAGATCAGGAAGAGATTAGAAAAAATGAAGGGAAGATGGGCGGATGAACTGTTAAACATTCTGTGGGCATACAGGACCACCCCTCGGACCTCGACAGGGGAGACCCCCTATTCCCAGGCTTACGAGATGGAGACAGTCATACCGCTGGAAATAGGACTCCCCACCATAAGGACTCAAGCCTTCGACATAAGTGGCAATGACCAACAACTTGGCTTGGATTTGGATCTGGCAGAGGAAAGAAGGGGAATGGCCGCCTTGAGATTGGCCAAATATCAGGAGAGGATTTCCAGACTTCACCACAAAAGAGTCAAGACTCGAGAATTTCAAATCGACGACCTGGTCCTCAGAAAGGTGATGGCCAATACCCGAGACCCAGCAGATGGGAAGATGAGACCTAACTGGGAAGGACCTTACAAAGTGGTGTCAGTAGGGGGCTCCGAATCATATAAATTAGAAGACATGAGAGGAAAACCTGTAATACGGCCTTGGAATATGATAAATCTGAAGAAGTACTATTTTTGAGTATTCTCTCTCTCAGCACTGATTAATGACAGTATCACAAGGGCAAGACCCTGGAGACAGAGTTTAAGGACTCCTGCCTCCAAAAGAAAAATAGAAGTAAGCCTCCTAAAAGGGTAAGGCCTAGAGACAGAGTTCAAGGATTCTTGCCTCCGAAGGAAAAACAGGAACAAGCCTCCTGAAAGGGTAAGACACTAGAGGCAGAGTTCAAGGACTCCTGCCTCCGAAAGAAAATCAGGAGCAAGCCTCCTGAAAATGTAAGGCCCTGGAGGTAGAGTTCAAGGACTCCTGCCTCCGAAAGAAAAACGGGAGCAAGCCTCTTGAAAGGGCAAGTCCATCAAGGCAGTCTGAGGAATACACCCCGAGGGGGGGTATGACAGCAATGATGAAGCTGAACCAATCGGTCGGATCAACCAGATTATTCCCCGGGTATCTGAGCCATGGAGATATTATGTTACCATTGGTTATTACAGAATTAGTGTAAAAAAGATGATGAAATATATATGATGAAATGGTTTTAGTAGACAACGCAAGTACTCGGAAAATAAAAAGTAGGCTATTCATTTAAAAAAAAAGGGGTTTTGCGTCCCCGAGGGCTACAACGTTCAAAAAATATATATATACATATAGTTCTTTTTCAAAGTTTCATCTGGCCTCGGGCATCTCTAGCACGTCACTACAAGGAGAATTAGTGCAGAAGGGGTGAGCAGCTTCCGGGAGCAGGCAGAGCTGGGGCAGAATCAGTAACAGGCAAGGTTTGAGAAATGTTGGAATCGGGGGCAGAAGGGGCTAGCTCCGAAAATGCCTCATCAAATGGGATGAGAATTACCACCTTAGGTGGGTCTTCCAAAACTTGCATCGGCATTGGGGCCGCACCCTCAGCAGCAACCTCGGCCTCGGCCTGCGCCATCTCCATCGATGGCACGTAGTTGTGCATCTGGAAGAGTGGGGAGTCTGGAAGCACACCGGCGGCATGGAGTGCCTCATCCCAGCCCTTTTTGAAGAACTCTTTGTTGTTCTCCTCTAGGGCGGGTAGTATGTCGTCGGCAAACTCTTCTCGAATTTGCTCTTCAGTTTTCCGATTCTCCACTTTTGCCCTGATCTTGTCCAGCTCCTGGGTTAGAGCCAGACAACTCTCCTCTAACCCGATAGCCCTATCCTCGGCCGCAGAGAATCGCTGCGTCTGCTGTGTGATCCTCCTCTCAACATCGGCCAAGGCAGCATTTAGCTTTTCAGCGCCGACCGTTGCCAATTCGCTGTCCTTGAGGAGTTGCTCAATCTGAGCAGCTTGTCCCACGAGGGTGGAGTCCTTGGCAGCCACGTCTTCCTTAGCACTGGCCAGGGCTCCTTCAGCCTTTTCCTTCTGCTCCTGGGTCCGTTGGAGGTCCATCCTGGTTGCATGATATTGCGTAGCGATTACGGAAATTTGTTGAGTGGCCTACGAAGGAAAGAACTTGGTCAATTATAGGAGATACGACAAGAAAAGACTAAAATAAAGATGAACTTACCACCAGGGAATTCTAAATGATGGAATGGAACAACGTGTTCGTTGTCCGCCCCACATCGACCCTGATCACCCGGTTCATATGATCAGTGGTCCGAGGATTCCACTCTACAGCTTCTACCGTCTGCGGAGGGGGAGGTGGAGTCTACCTCTGCTGCTGTTGCTGCTGTTGTTGTTGGGGTGAAAGGGGTAACCCACGACCTCTCCCGCTTGGCTGTTGAGCGGAGGGGGCCCTAGCTCTCCTGCCCGGGCCGTCGTGCCTTTGCTTGGTCCTCCTCTTCTCCTCGACTTGAGGATCTCGGTCCCGCACTTGACCTCGACTAGAGGCCCTTAGAGGCGGGGGGTTGGCGCTGGTACCTGTTGATGGGGCACTATTGGTTGACCCCCGTCCTCTTCTAGTGGCAAGGGCCTGCCTCTGCCTCAGAAATCCCATATCTGTGCGGGGCGTGCGGGACATGGCTACCTCAAAGACATCCTCTGCATCTAAAGACTGAAGGATGTAGAAGTCAAGCCACGAATCTTTCCCAGAAGTCCCCACCTCGGCGTGTGAAGGAACCAAAGCCTCTCTGGCCATAGACTCCTCAACTTCAAGAACACCCTCTACTCCTCCTACTTAGTAGCCCTGTCGGGGTCTTCCTCCAAATTCTGTTTGGCCTATTGTTGCACAGTTTGATCAAAGAGTTTAGACCACCACAAAGGGTCGAAAGGCTGGGGGAGCTGTGAGAACTTTTTGTATCCAGTTGAGTAGTTCAGAAGAATGTGAGCAAATCGGCCGAAACCGTCGTCGCCAACAAATCTCCAAACAGTGACGAGGTCAGCAAAGTTCACCAAAGACCGAGGGGGAGGGGCAACTTCCCGGGCGGAGACGTCTGCACAAGAAAGAATGTTATTAACACTTCTAAAAAATTTCAAGGACAAAAATAGTAGACTCGGAGAAGCTGACGTACTTGTCGTTCTCCATTCAAAAGGGCACATCAAGCCATTGTACTCGAGACCGGTCCCCCGCTGCCAGGATCCACTGAAGATCATAAGGTCATCCTTGTATCCTTTGTCCGAGTTAGAGAGGTGAGTAACAAGGTACATGGAGGGATCCCTGGCTTTGAGGTAGAAATTCTGCTGAGGCATGACCCTCAACAAGGAGTAGCAAAAAAGGATATCGTTGAGCCCAACGTTTTCCCCGAGATGGTTGTTAAGCTCTAAGACCCCCATTATTTTCCTAAATACGTTAAGGCAACACTGCCCTAGGAAGAGTTTGAAATGGGCGAGGAACTAGAGGAGTAGAGGAGGCAGGGGGAACCTAATTCCACCCTCTATGATTGCCTTGGTGAAAAATGGCATCTCATTCTCGGCCTCGAGAGTACGGTTATGTAAAACTGGGTCGTACTCATCTATACCTACTTTTGGGGGAATGTGGTATCGGGGCCTAAACCTATTGATCTACTCGTCTCCCTTCACTTTGTACTTTCCTGGCCTCGAGGAACTGGCCTGGGATCCTCGGTCACAGGGCGACAATGAGGCATCTCCAAATAAGATAAAAACTAAAGAGGAAGGAGAGAGTTTGTCTACGAAGATCCCCTAGGGGTTTCCTAAGGGTTGGTCACACAATGACAACCAGAAACACCTCCGGTTACCGGGGAATAAAAAACAAACTCAGAAAGACAGAAATAAGGGAGATACAAGGACTCACCATAATGCGAACGAAGGTTTCTGAAGGGCTCGGAACGGTTCCTCTCTCTGGAAGGTTCAGAAGCAAGAGGGTGTTTACTGGTCTAAACTCCGGTGACGACTGACTGGTAGACGACGTGACTAAGGGGGTCTCAGGCGAAGTTTTCAGGAGAAAACTCTCTGAGTTCGAAATGGCAAGAGTGTGAGAAAGAGAGAGAGAACCCGTTTATATAGTACCCATCCCCATCATTAGACACGATGCACGAAGAGGAGCATTTAATGCTCACGACCTCCTAAGCAGCGAAAAACGACTATAAGTAATGATGGAGTGGTTGGGGCAGTTGCAGAACCCTTCGTCTCCTTACAACGCGTGTCCTCGGCGTCAAAAGATTGAAGGCTGGGGGGCAGTTGATGAGACATTTTCAAACACTCCCAGATGATGACACATGTACTCAGCGTAAATGGAGACATCTGCTCTAATAATGACATGTCCTTGTGGTTTTTTAACCCCTTGCCCCGAGGATACTATTCACAGGGATCAAGGATCCCCAAACCACCATAGACCGACACGTATTCCTTGACAGTTTTGGGTATATCGGTCCTAAATCATGCTAGTCCTTCGGCACCGAGGGGTATCTATCGCGTCGACGTTTTTGCATCTGCAGGGGCTATTGATGGATAGATCACTAGCTTAGGCAAGGCTAGACTAGTCATTATGACTTCGTCTTACTCAAATGGTGTCAGGAGGCACAAGAAAACAGAAGACTCAACCAAAAGGGAATGAGCACGTGGCGTATTGTGTCAAATCAGAGACAAAAAGACCAGAATGTCTTTGCTAGCACACGACTTGGGAAAATAAGTATTTAATGCACCTTTCTCTTCCTTTCTCTTGATGAGACATCATTTAATGCATGAGAGCTCAGAAGTGAAAGGTAATAAATGTCCCAAAGCCTGGACATTTAATACACCTCCACCGAGAGAAGATCATTAAATGTTCGGCAGACCGAGGAGAGAACATTAGTTGCTCGGGGTCCCGAGCAATAAAGAATAAGATCATTACTCATAGAAATTAGTGTGCACACTGCCCACCCCCAATGATTACCTACTAGTTACGCTTTCAGTAATGATGAATTTTTAATGTATAAATAGTCCTCGCAAGCATAGAAAAAGGGTACGCAACAAACCCTCTCTCAACCATCATACAATATTTTTTTCTTCCTCTCTCTCAAGGAACTGACTTGACCGTCGGAGGGGATACACCGAAAAACACTCCGGCGCCCTTCTAACCGGTTTTCCTTTGTTCCAGGTACCTCCTTCAGTTTCCAGGATCACTCAGGCGACTCATACCAACGATTGATTATCCACCTTCGACCCTCACAAACTGTTCAACTAGCAAGACCAATTACCCAATTTCGGACACGTGTTCACCACGGAAGAGATCTATTCTAGTGTTTATATTGTGCAGGATCTTGCACTTACATATATAATTGAAAATAATTAATAGTAACGCATGGAACCTATTTATATTGAATAGATTGTATGAGGCATATTCAAGAAACCCAGAAGTCCTATTAACTAAAAACATGACATGAATCTTATTATTTAGATATTTCAATAGAAAATCAAGAAAACAATAATCCTTCTAAAGATATTTAGCTCGATCGGTACCTTGTTTTTACTTGGTAGATGTGTTCAATTAAGAGTAATTACCTATTATAAGAGGTCTTGTGCTACAATACACCGAGTAGATCAGTCATCTTGAGATTAAAATTATATATTTTTTTCTTGTGCAAGAATTATGATATTATTGTTGTGAAAAAATACTCCTTCTATTTTCTTCAGTGTTCAATTTTGAAAAATAAATAAATATAATTATGTAATGCTCGACATATCTTCGTATCTTAAATGTGTCAATGGTGTATAAACTTGACGTATCCCAATCATATCTAAAATTATTAAAAAAAATAGTAAAATTGAATAATTAACCTGTTAAGTGACACTGATTCCTCTTTTAAAACTACATTGATTCTATTGGTCCTAAATCATTTGATGTATTGACAATTTTTAGTATTAGGTAGTATCAAACCCTTATCTCGCAAAGACAGTCATATTACGTTTTCATCCCAAAAAAATTTATCGATTTTAATTTCAATCAAAAAAGTTATAGATTGTTGGCTCATAAATTAGTATCACACAAATTAATGCAACTAATAAAATCAATTTAAGTTATTCCAAAAGATCAATTTGTCAACCACATTAAAAGAAAACTATTGAAAATTTTATGTTATAAAATTGAACAATAATAGTCGATTCTTGAAATTTAATACAAGGTTAATGTGTTCTACTTGTATAAATATAATACCCTTTTTACTCCTTATTAATTAATATCCAAATTTTTGTTATCTCAATTAATTGATTTTTCATTCATATTCTTGCCCCCTCTCGGATAGAATTTTGGTTTCGCCCTGCTTGTGGGTCCAAGTAAAGGGAATTTTATGGTACCGACTTGGGTATTGTACCGCCACTTATTATTTTTATGATAAAATTATAATTCATAAAGAAAAAATTACAATTGTTTAAGGAGACCATGATCGATCACAGATACACATGATTGATCATAGACTTTCCCTGAGTAATTGTAATTTCTCTCTTATGAGTTGTAACTTGAACTTTAAAAGTTGTAACTTGATATCAATCACAATCTATCACGATCGACCATGACTTTTAAAGGTTGTAACTTACATCTCAAAAAAATTATAATTTAACTTTAAATGATGGTAAATTTTGGTACGGCACCGAAGCCGGTGCTGTAGCATTCCCCCCAATTAAAAGGGTCATTTTAGAGAAATTTTTCTATGGGTTAAACATACCAACCACTTATAATTTTTCTCATATGAAACCATAATTATCTGGTAATAACTAAACTCTTGTAGTTCAGACATCACATTTCTCAAATTTCCATTCAAAGAACTCATTCTTACTTGAGTTTCCCTTTTTACTTGATTGAATGTAGAAACAGAATGGAGTCCAACATTCCTTGATCCTTACAAAAACACATGTCCTCCTTCATAGTAACGACTTCAACCTCTATTGCCACCTCCCTGGATACAACCTTCTTAGCCATCCCTGCAAAAAGACACCATTCGTGTCCCTCATAACAACCCCAACAATCACATACTGACCATCCAAAAATACAACCCCACAAAAACTAGCTTTCAATAGATCAATTGAAGGTGGTGTCCAAGGCGCTAAAATTGGTCATATAGGCTCATTTCTTAAATGATTATGTTCAGCTTTTGTATATATTTGGATAAATTTTAGACATGTTAAAGGTTAATTTATAATTTTTCTAAAAACATTAATGAACGTTTTGTTATTATATAAAAATTAGGATTGGTAACTATAATTACTTTATATATAACACTAAATTTTTTTATTTTTTAAGTACCATAAGTCTATGTCGATGAATTGTTCGTCAACGATGAAAATTTTCAAATTGGCTCACACTCAAAACATTTTTTTTTGGGTTAAGGTTACCATATAGACCATCAATCTTAAATTAAATTATCTATAACTATAAACAAAAATAAAATAAAAACAAAATTCACATGGTTCATTTTTAATAATCAAAAACGAAAATTATGATACCGAAAATATACTTTCTGTCCTGTAATAGAACTTTCTTCTTTGGTTAAAAATTCAAATTTCAAACTTTTTTTTTTTTGGTAAATAAATAATTCAAAGTACATACTCAAAAGATAAGTGTTGTTGTATCGAAAAAATATTTTTGGACACCGCACTTTCATTTTTTAACCAATAAAAACATATCAAGTGTAAAACATCTTACTTTATAATTTTTTATTACTTATTATTTTTAATTACTAATTGTGTAGTATTTAATTTAAAATTGGGCAAAATCCAATTTATCCCCTTGTGGTTTGGGTTTTTTGCACATGACCCCCTTATGATTTGGAAATCAAAACATTACTCCCTTATGCTTTTGGATTAAAATGCTACCGTTAGTTTTTCTATTAGATTAAACTATCTGTGAGACACACGCACCTAAAAGGAGATTTGACTTAACAAAACTTGTTTCCCTCCAAAAATAGATACAATAAAAGTACAATAATACACTTCTTCAATCTTCATCTTCCTAAACAGTTGACTATCATATTTTTTTCAAAAAATTCACTCCAAGCACTATCTCCTTATCAAAATTTTTAACAACAAAATTTTAAAAATTAAAATTAAGTGGATGATTCTTAACTATGCACAGCTCAAGTGAAATTCATCTTACCACTCAAACCATAGGAATAACTAATGGCTAGAGGTTCAATAATCATGGTAGGATCTTCTTTTTGTATATTTGCAGGTTCAACAACCATGGTGGTGGTGAGAAAATTTTTCTTTTTTTAGGCATTTCATCAAACAGGTTATGTGCAAGAAAAGGGTGCCATTGTGATGCTGTCGTTGGTCGCGGTAAGGAGAGCCTAGGAAGAGAGAGTTTGCGCAGAGAGGAGAGGGCAAGGGAGGAAGGGATAGGATGGAGAAATACCTAAGAGGGCTATTTGGCAGCGGTGTTGTAGGGTGAGAGGGAGAAGTGAACGAGGGACAAGAGAGTAAAGGCAAAGATGGGAGTAAAGAGGCGTATATGCTTGTTTGGCAGTAACGCAATGATGTGGTTGCTACTTAGAGAAAGAGAGAGGGGAAAGGGGGTTGCTGATGGAGAGAGATGATGAAGAAGAGAGAGAGGGGACAGTGACGTTGCTGAGTCAGAGAGAGAGAGAGAGAGTGAGAGAGAGACAACATTGAATTAAAAATTGAGGGGCAACATAGAATTAAGCTTGAAACTTGAATTTTTGGGTATTCAAAATTTCAAGTTTTGGAGGTGAAGGGTGGCCTAATCCACCATTTTTAGGGTCAAGGAATCCATTTTTGAAGTTAGAATCTAGAAAAAATGAGGTTTGGTGGGTGAAAATTTGAATTAAAAATCGTGATAATTTTTAAAAATGATGAACCCGTTACTTTGGAGCTCGATTTTCACTTACCTTTTGCATGATTTGGACAAACTAAATACATGGCTGGAAAGAGGGTAGAAACAGATTAAATTTAGGCATTTAAATCACCCAAAAAGGTTGAGAAACGAGGGAGAAATTACGGGTCAAAATTGGCCCAAATGTTAAAAAAAATCTGGTATGTACATAACTTGTCAAAATGAGTTTGTGATCACATTTGAGGTTAAATTAGTGGATCATGGGGGCTATTTAAGGAAACAAGTCTGTGAGGTTTAAAACTAGGTTGAGAGTGGAGGATATTGACATTGGTTTGAGGAAGTTTGGTGCATTATAGAGAGAGAGAAAAACTTGTAAAGTTGGGTAGTTGGTTGATTTTTCAAAAAATTAAAATTAGGCAACAATTGAGAGAGACGAAAAAGATGATGAATAGTTCAGGGAACTAAAATCATTTTATCTTTTCTACTTACGGTGTTAATTGTGCATATCGGTCCAAAAGCACAAGGGGATAATGTTCTGATTTCCAAATCATATAGGGGTCATGTGTAAACACCCAAATCACAAGGGAGTAAACTGAATTTTGCCCTTTAAAATTGAATGACTAAAATTGATGAAAGTACAATATGATAGGGTTACAAAAAATTTATATTTTTCTTATGTTTGGTATATAAGAGGTGTGGAACTCACTATTTAGCACAATATCACAATTTTTTTTTCAAGACTCAAAAGAATTGTAGTTTTTATTCCACCAACCAATTTAGTTTGGGGTAAATTATAAGTGACGTCCCTAATGTCCCTAATGTTATGCATTACGTATCATTTTAATACTCAATATTTTAATTTCATTAATTTAGCCTCTCGTATTTTCAATTTTATTTTAATGATTCCAACGCATACATCGGGAAACTCCACCGCAATTAACCCATTTTGTTTCAAGTCGAAGAAAGGGGTTTTTATTCCACAACTCAATTTTATTGATGGTGAAATATGAAAGGAAAAGGAAATGACATTGTCTTACTTTTCCTCTGGTATGAATAACGGGCAGACTCTAAGGAAGAGTCATATATGTCCCACACCATCATTAAAGCTTCATGTGGGTCCAACCAAAAGAGCCATTTTCCTATTATCTTGGATTTTACATCGTGGAAAAATCGAATGGTTCACTTTACCCAAATTTTTTGAAGAGCAAAGATTGCCGTTTCGCATCAAAAAAAAAAATTGTTTAAAATCGACACAATTTATTAATTTGATGTAAGTATTAATATTGGCTTAATTATAGACCAAATTGGCTTGAACGAGGAGGTAGAAGAAACATTGGTATGGTGACCATTCCATGTGTCAAGTAAACTGAAATTGAAATATGATTATATGAGCAATATTTTATGAGGAGATTCAAGTAAAAATGAAAACAAAAAAGAAAGTTTCTTTTAACTTCAATAGAATTTCATTTACGAAAAAATTATTAATAATATTTATTAATAAATTTTTTATTATTGTTCAATTGAAAGCGGACTCTATTTTATATTAAAATTCACTATTAATTTAACAATTAGTATAAGTTTTATCAACAAATTTAGTCCAAATTATATGATTGAAAGTTTTTACATGATTAACATTGTTACAATTCTCAAAATGGTTTTCAAATTTTACGGCTTAAATCAGTTTGAATGGCTGAATTGACGAATTTTATTTAGAAAATAATGGGAGTCACCGATCAAACTATCTATATTTATTAAGCAATATTACTTGGGCTTAATTCATCAACCTAATTCATTGTATTCATTAGATCACCAATTAGTCTCAATATTAGATAAAACTCACTACTATCTAACTTTAATTCCACAAATTAAATTCTTAAATTAGATATAAATAATATTTTTTGTCTTAATTTAAAATATAAATTTGAGAAAGTGATTATGTGGATCAACCACGACCCCCGACTGCATGTGAAACTTGTTATTTAGACCAATATTTTTTAATAACTTCCGACATCTCGTTCATTAATCATCCCAAAGCATTTCTAAGAAAGAGTTTGATAAATGTCACACGCAATGGAAGAAATTGTTTGGTCTAGAAGACTGCTTAGTTTTTATGCCGCTCATAGTTTTTATTTCCACGCCAATAGAGGAAAAGAGGAGTATCAAAATGGTTATTTTTCCTCAAGTGCGACTAATGTGCAGATTCGAAGAAAGAGTCGTATGGGTCCCACCAAAAGGTGTAAGCCAAGTAAACACCATAAATTCAACTTGTTTGAAAAATACTATTCGGGTAATTTAGAAAACTAATATAAAGATTTAATCACTACCGTTGGTGGTTTGAAAATGAGCTTCTTCTAATATTATAATTCCCAATTATTCTAATAACAATATTGAATTAAGTTCCTAGCATTGCTCTAAAGCTTTTGTATTGAGGGGAAAATTGAAGCTCACTTTATCCAAGTTTTTTGAGGAATAATATTGTGTAAATCTAATATATTGAAAAATTTTATTTATTTTATTTATTATTATTAATTTGATTCAAGCATAATATTGACTCAATTTACTAACCAAATTAGCCTGAATAAGGAGTTTGAAGACTTCAAGTTTGAAGACTTTAATTCTTCCAAATTATTATTCATCACGTAATTAGCGCGAAGACTAATTAATCATTTGTATGAGTCAAATTGTGTATACGAATGAGACTAAACCAAATTCACCACGTATTATTCATCACGTAATTAGCGCGAAGACTAATTAATCATTTGTATGAGTCAAATTGTGTATACGAATGTGTCATAATATTTGAAACTTTCAAAGGAGAGAATTTTCACACAGAAAATTGTTTGGTCCAGAAGAGGTATATCACTAATTCTCTTCAAGTGCCAAACACTTCTAGCTTTTTTTCCCACTCAATTTTATTAGGAGGAAAAAGGTGAAACAATGTACAACTTTTCCTCAAAAACGATTAATGCGTGGCTTCCGAGAAAGATTCCTATGAGTCCCGCCAAAAGGTTCGAGTCAAGTAAACTTCATGTGGATCCATCTAAAATGGGCATTTTCCCCCTATAGATTTTGCCTTGCGGGAAAATTGAAGGCTCACTTTATCCAATTGTTTTTGAGGAGTAATATTATTTATTGATTTTATTTATAAATTTAATTTATTATTTGTTAATTTGTTCCAATTATAAAAAAATTAACTTAATTTGGTAATTAAATTAGCCTGAGCGAGGAGTCAGAAGAAGCATTTGATAAGGTCTCGATTTCATGTGTGAAGAGAGTCGAAACTAAAGTTGATTGTAAAAGTAACATTTTCTTAAAGATGGCAAAAAAAAAAAATGAGGTAAGAGATAAAATAGACATGAAATTTCTTTGAACTTTAGATAAAATAGAATGAAAAACTGACTTCACAAAAAAGTTACTGAATAATTATATTTGGATCAAATTTATTATTCAAATTTGTTACCATGTTGAATTAATTGTGTACTACATATGTGTAATATTGAAACATGCAACGAATTAATGCGAATAATTTAATTCAAATTATATGGTGTAAAGTTATTACATGATTAACTCCTCAAAACGTCTCCCAAGTTTTATATTTTAAATCAATATGCAAAATTGAATTAATTAGTCCATTTAAAAAAAATAAGTTGACACACCGTTCAAACATTCATATTATTTTTTTCACCAATAATCCTTGTAATTAAATTTAAAACACAAATTTGAGAAATATTTTAGAAGTAATCTTATTTGAACTTAAAAATTTGACTTACTTTTTTAATTTAATGATGTTATAGTGACATGGTATAATATATCATTATTGTAAACTGTGATAATTACACATTTTTTAATATAAAATTATACCACTTAATACATTATTATATCAACGATTGAGATTAATTTTTAAACGTGTCATCCTTTTTTTTTTCTTAATTCGTGATATTACATGATTTTGTGGGTCAACCACAAAGCGTGTACGAAATGGGACAAACTTTGAATAGTGGTTGCAGACCTTTTCTTCATCGGAGTGGCTACAAAAGGAGTAAAGGGCCAAGCAAAACACCATGTTCAGCAATCTGCTGCAGACAGATCGACACTTTACCACCTGAGAAAAAAAGATATATAGTTATATACATATCAGTGATCGATCATGGAGTGGTTGCATGTGACGGTAGCGCAACTGATCACTCTTGCAATACTGTTGTTGTCCCCAACATCATCATCATCAACTGCTAATCCAACGACAACAACAGTTATGACCAAACCCCGTTGCGATGAGTATTGTGGGGATGTCAGAATTCCGTACCCATTCGGCCTGACACAAGATTGCTCTCTAAACGGCTACTTTTTAATAACTTGTGACTATTCTTTCAACCCTCCAAAAGCATTTTATGGCAAAGGTGGGATAAATGTTACAGAAATAAGTATCGAGCAAGGTCAGATGCAAATCTTGAACAATATAGGCTATCAATGTTACGATCAGCAGAATAACTACTTTTCCTCCTTTCCCTGGCTCACCTTGGGCGAATTCACCGTCTCAAGCACCGCAAATGAGTTCACTGCAGTTGGTTGTGACACTTCTGCAATTGTTACTGGCTTCAAAGACGATCAGCGGTACACCGCCGGTTGCATATCCATATGTGAACAGAAAGATAGTATCGTCGGAGATTCCTGTTCCGGCGCCGGCTGTTGTCAAACTTCGATCCCCGTAGCGCTACGGAGCCTTAATGTGACGTTAGGTAGATATTCCAATAACCAAAATATTACGAAATTCAGTCCATGTAACTTTGCGTTTATGGTCAAAAAAGGTGAGTTCAACTTCTCGCTATCCTCTTTTGAAGAGCTAAGAACACGAGCTAAAAAGTTTCCTCTAGTGCTTGATTGGACTGTTGGAGATCAGACTTGTGAGGTGGCTAAGAAGAACTCGAGTACTTATGCATGTATAGCCGAGAATAGCGAGTGTATACCTTCCGTCAAGGGCACTTCTGGGTATCGCTGTAACTGCTCCGATGGTTACGAAGGTAACCCATACCTCCCCGATGGTTGCCAAGGTACGTATGTCATATTCAATTTTTGGCCATTGCAGGCAAGGGTCTACGAGCCAATTTGATATGTTTTTTGGAAAGGGTTTAGATTCAATTGTACAAACTCGGATTTAACCTAAAGTTAAAACTCAAAGATAGGATTCAACATTTAATATTCTTCATATTCATGTTTGATATGTGCAGGGATATATGATTATTATCATAATATATTTATATATAAATAATTATTTTGTCCCTTAACTAATTTATATATATGGGGTATATAGGATATAAATGTCATTTATATATTAAATCCTTTAATCCACATATAAAACTCACCTCCTTGGGTTTCATGAAACCCAAATATATGGGTTTCATGACCGGGTCATTCAACGGGCCTTGTTTCCAAAACGTAGGCTAAATATGAGTTACCAAACATGAATTTAAGGGGTTTATTTTCTAAAATAAAATTCAAACCCCTCTCAAACTCGCATATTAAACGGCCCCTACGTGGCAATACTAAAATTAATAGAAAATGAGGGTAAAGTTACAATTCAATTTTGTGCTCATTATGTTCTACTTAGATTAAAAATATTAATTTGATTTGTTAAATCACTGTTGTTGATATAACTGTAGTCCCATTATTTATAAGTTCACTATCTATTTAATAATTGTGATTAGTCAAGTTAGCAATTCAAGTCATCATTTTAAGTATAAGTAGCATTTTCCTATCTTAAAATGTGGTTATTTGAGATTAATCCTAACATTTTAGGGTCAATTCCAATCTCTGTTTATTTTTTTTTGTCATAACTAAACTTACTCTATTAGTATTCCCTTAATCCAAATGTAATGTAACTAAAACTTCTTGGGTTTGTAATTCTCGATATCGTGCATCCTAACCTTTCATTGCATAGCCATTGATAGGTACTTTCTAAATGGGTGCCGTTTGCTCATACTTGTTTTGCAGACAAAAATGAATGTGATTCAAATCCCTGTACATCCCCAAACTGGATCTGTACTAATACCGTAGGGAACTATACATGTACCTGTGCCAAGGGGTACCATGGGGATAGTTGCGTTGCCGATCAGTCAGACGAGCAGTTAGCTGTGATTAAGGTTTCTCTAGGTAAGTTTAGTTGCTGTATAATTTTTCCCAGGGCAAAATGTCCTCATTCTTTTAATTGTGTTATATTATAGTTATTTAACTTGTGTTACTTTAGTTTTCATTCTTTTAATTGTATTAATTTAGTCCCTTAAGTGTTCAATTTATATTTACTATGATTTGATTAAAAACTCCACTTTAAATTGAATAACGGATGTGTTCACGTGTGTGTTACATGATCACACTTGAAGTCTCTTTAGTCCGTCAAGTTTGCACAAGCACCATACTTTATTGAAAGCTAAATCCCTTTTCATCCTCACAGAAACTAAACATTGAATTTGAAACCTATAGAATCAGGGGTATGCTTGAAACTAACGACAAATGTACGATGATTTTTCCTAGGGGATGAGAGACTCCATTGAACTTCTGTTTATGCAGGATTTATATTTTTAATAAGTTATATATACATCCAACATATAGAAGTTCTTGATTTTTGGTTGAGACAAGAGTATGTGGTAGTCAAAAGAAAGATTGCCCATTATCAATTGTTACTATCACTGTTGTTTTGATTTTGAAATGAGTTTTAAAATGATGTCTAAACTAATTTACATTCGTTCCATAGAAAGGAAAACTTAATTCATCATCTTTCTTTTATGTGTGGGAATGCAATTATAGGTGTTTGTATTGGCGTTATAATGCTGCTCGTCTGTAGCTCTTGGTTGTACTTCGGACTAAAGAAAAGAAATTTGATGAAGCTCAAAGAAAAGTTCTTTCGGCAGAATGGTGGTCTTATGTTACAACAGCGACTCTCTGGACTAGAAAGATCAACTGATACAGTAAAAGTTTTCACCTCCGAAGAACTTAAAATGGCAACCAACAACTACAATGAAACCAGAGTCATCGGGCGAGGAGGTTATGGCACTGTTTACAAAGGATACTTAACTGATAAAAGATTAGTTGCCATCAAGAAGTCAAAAATGGTAGATCAAACCCAAATTGAGCAGTTCATCAATGAAGTGGTTGTTCTCTCCAAAATCAACCACAGGAATGTGGTCAAGCTGTTGGGTTGTTGTTTGGAGATCGAAGTACCCTTACTAGTTTACGAATTCATTAACAATGGCACCCTCTTTGAACACATACACAATAAAATCGACACATCTGCTCTTTCTTGGGACACCCGTTTAAGGATAGCTGCAGAAACTGCGGGAGTGCTCTCATATTTGCACTCTGCAGCTTCTATCCCTATTATCCATAGGGATATCAAGTCAACCAACATACTCTTAGACGATAATTATGTCGCAAAAGTGTCCGACTTTGGTGCCTCAAGGTTGGTTCCTCTGGATCATACACAGGTATCTACAATGGTTCAAGGAACTCTTGGATACTTGGATCCTGAATACATGCAAACAAGCCAATTGACAGAGAAAAGTGATGTTTACAGTTTCGGAGTAGTCCTCATAGAGCTACTATCAGGAAGGAAGCCATTATCTTTCGACATACCAGAGAAGGAGAGAAACTTGGCTATATATTTTCTTTCTTCATTGAAGGAGGATCGCTTGTCCCAGGTTCTTGAGGATCGTTTAGTACGCGAAGGAAATACTGATCAGCTCAATGAGGTTGCTAGGCTAGCAAAAAGGTGTTTAAATATAAAAGGGGAGGATAGGCCAACCATGAAGGAAGTAGCAATGGAACTAGAGGGATTGAGACTAATGACAAAGCATCCATGGGTTAAAGCTGAATTGAATTCAGAGGAGACTGAGTCCTTGCTTGGCGAGACATCAGATGTCTATGGATACAATGGTGGTACTACTAGCACAATTAATGTGGGGTATGATAGCATGAGGGATCATATAATCGTGCCAGTAAATGGTGGGAGATGAGTGTTTCAGCACAACAAAAATTGATGAGATAGATTAATGAGAAATTGATATTCACGTCTACCTATTATCATTTCTATAGTTTTTGTTCAATATGTCCTCTTCAGGTTTACAATGTTTATGCCGAAATTTCGTCGAAGTTTTATAGTAGCTTTGTTTATATAGTTACTGGGAATTTGCTTTGGCGTCACCTTTCCGTTGAGAAACAAATTTTCAATGTATTGATGAACTTCCTATATAGTTATTTTTTTTTTTTTTTCATTTTTTCATCTTATGATGGTTATTAAGAATATTTTGTTGTTCAACTTTAAAGCGTTATCATTATTTAGAGAACAAAATACCAAGTTGTGTTGTGTCTTCTTGTTGTCAAAGATTCAAGCCCCTTCTCACCTCCCTATGTCCCAAAAAAAAAAAATTAAAAAAAAAACATATTCTCATTATATAGTGCCCCATTTTTAGGGTAAAGATACAATCACATCAAGATAAATAATAATCTAAAAGAAAAGTAATAAGCTGAAAATCTATTTG
The DNA here is from genome assembly GCA_963454935.2 of Ilex paraguariensis. Classification (NCBI taxonomy): domain Eukaryota; kingdom Viridiplantae; phylum Streptophyta; class Magnoliopsida; order Aquifoliales; family Aquifoliaceae; genus Ilex; species Ilex paraguariensis. The sequence goes on along the minus strand of CAUOFW020001041.1, from coordinate 5,132 downwards.
ATTGATTTCGTCATACCACGTGATGTTATGTTCAACAATTTCTTCATAATCAACCGCAGTTGAAGGCTACCTACTATTAACCCATTGAGAGTTCGACAATCGCGCCTATTTAATTATGCATTGATCTTCTCAGTGCGAAACTGACATTATAATTACTTTACAAAATGTACTTTTATCCTCTTGTTTTTTTTTGGTTGTGCCCTATTTTTATGGATGTGTCATAATTCAACTGTGTTATCTCTACTCGGGCTTATTGAGTTTGAATTTTTGTTCAAGCTTGCCCCGAAAAACACACTTTGGGCTCGACTTGTATAGGCTCATTTAATAGTTCAAGCATGAATCCAAGTTGAGGCTGAAGCTAGTAATTACAAAACATCATAGAACCATAGCACTAATCTCATAGTTACGTAATAAGACAGTGTGTATAAAATACACAATTCCTGAGAACAAAATAACAGGTTATGTTTTAGAACAATGTGTGTGCGGATTTTTGCACAATAATTGGAATGAGAATAGATCTTTCCCACGATGAACTCTGATTCGTCGAGAAGGCGATTCTGACAGAATGAGAACAGGTTGAGAGGGACAAAGGAAACTTAGGTTGTTGTAATGATTTGTTTTTGGGGGTATCCGATCGACTCCGGTTGAGATTCGACCCGTCGGAACGGTAGATCCGGTAACAAGAAATAGGTTGAGAGGGACAAAGGGAGCCTAAAAACTGGTGATAAATTACTGTTGGGGGGTCGTCAAACTGATTACGAAGATCCGTGAGAAATTCCTAAATACACAGAAAACAGGTTAGAAGGGTGTTGGAGTGTTCTCCGATATATCCCCTCTGACGGTCAAATCAGTTCTTTTAGAGAAGAGGGGATGAAGAAGACAGTGTATGATTCTTGTAAGGCAATATCGCGTACCTTTACAATGTGTTTTTGCAGACTATTTATACCTTCAAAGGGTCATCATTGCTGACAATTTAGACTATTGATAGTCTTCAGAGGTGGGACAGTTTGCCCCTTACTTTTGATGGGGAATGCTCTAGTATTGATTGTTCGGCTTGCCAAGTATTTAATGTTACTTCTTGTACGTGGTAGCATTAAAAGCCCGGATCTCCAAGCATTCAAAGCTATAACTTTGTGACTTATCAAGCTGCAGTAAACATTTGGTCAACTGATGGCGCATTAAATGTGCGTCTTTATTGGCTGCATATCAGCAAGGACAAGCCTGTTTTTTTACTCTTTATGTCGTACTTGTCACCGCGTGTCTGACATTCTTTGGCTGAAAGTCCAATTCAACCTATCACCCTGAAAGCTTTATGTGGGGTGTCCTCGCAATTCCTAGTCTAGTTTAGACTGTCCATCTGTCAGTCCTTAGTCTTCTTAGGAGTCGAGGGTTTATGAGTCGAGGAGTATGCATTAAAACGGGTGAGTGGGGTCACAGAAAGTACTCTCATGACCGAGCGGGCTGCAGCCAAGGGAGATATATTGGTATCAAGTTTTAAATTGAGGTTTCTGAGACCAAGGACACGTGGCTATGACAGAGGCAAGAAAAGCTCCTTGGTGTCAAGAATATGTGTCATGAATCTAACTTCTAGATACGTCCCATCAAAGAACATTGTAAAACATTGTGTTTTAGAACAAAATACCAGCTGATGACTTGAATAAGCCTTCGGAACAGTATGATTGAACCCATCATAAATTTTAACACGAAGAGAACTAGAATTTACAAAAGCAACCTTCAAGTTCAGCTTGTTGTAGAATGTGGAAGAAAAGGAAATAACAGTGTATTACTTTTCCTTTGGTACGAATAACGTGAAGATGCTAAGGAATAGTCACCTGTGTCCCACCCACCATTAAAGCTTCGTATGGGTCCAACCAAAAGGAACTACCCAAATTTACTGCAAGTGGATCTACCAACATTAGTAAAGGTGTCCATCCGCCGATAGAGCCGACTTTTAGTGAAGATTCGCTTATTTGAGCAACATTTTATTGGGAGATTGAAGAAAAAAAGAAAGTAAAAAATAAGCTTTTTTTAACTTCAAGAGAATTTCATGGGAAATTGATTTTACGAAAAAGGTACCGAGGTACGAAAAAGTTCTTCAGAAAATTTATTAATCAAATTTGTTATTATTGTTCAATTGAAAGTGAACTCTGTTTTATATTAAGATCTACTATTAATCTAATAATTAGAATAAGTTTTAATCATAGAATTTAATCCAAATTATATGATTGAAAATTTTTACACGATTAACATTGTTACAATTCTCAAAATGTTTTTCAAATTTTACGTCTTAAATTAGTTTGGATTATTGGATCAACAAATTTTATTTAAAAAATAATAGAAACCACTGATTAAACCATCTATATTTATTAAGCAATGCTATTTGGACTTAATTTGTCAACTTAAATTAATTCTTAAATTAGATATAAATAATATTTTTTATCTTAATTTAAAATATAAAATTAAAGAAAGTGATTGTGTGGATTAACCACGACCCACAACTCCGTGTGGAATGGGCGAAAGGAAAACGGACCTCCGCAAGCCAGACTGTGATGATAGTTGCGGGGATGTCATAATCCCAAACCCATAAGGTATTAGAGAAGCTCGTTATCTAGACCAAGAGTTTCTAATAACATGTGACACCGTTTTCATTAATCCTCCCAAACCATTTCTAACAAAGAGTTTGATAAAAGTCAAGCGCATCAAGCCGGGTCAATGGCATAGTCATTAAATAGCCATCATTTTAGGTTTACATTTTATGAAGATTTAAAATAAAATTGAGTCTAACATTTAAAATAAAATTGTTAAATGCATATTCAATTAAGTTCAGTTTTATTTTAGTACCCCAAAAAATTAAAATTAATTTTTTTTAGATTTGATTTGGGATTGTTCATAATTTATTTATGTTGTTTATGGCAACATTAAAAAACATTTTATTCTATGATATTTAACTGATATTTTATTATTTATAATTATATTTATTTTCATTAATTATATTAACATTAAATCTAATCAAATTCTATCTTGCCATTATATTTGGTATTACACTTTGTTCGAATTAACAATACTATCTATTTAAAAATACATATTAATAAAATTTGAATAGAAAATTTTGATAAATATTTTTGCATCTCAAAATAAAATAATATAAATAATATTTTATAATAATTTAAATCTAAAAATTAATTTTAAAAATTAATAGCACCTCATTTAAATTTTCGGTTTAAACCCCATCTTATGCAGGGCCGCCCCTCACGTGCATGGAAGAAATTGTTTGGCCTGGAAGATTTTTAAGTTTTATTCCATCATAGTTCATTTATCACCTCAATTAAGAAATAGCAATGATACTGTGACCCAATTTATTTACCTAGCTTAATAACGTAATTTATTATTGTCATTTGATTGATTATGAGTCTCATTAAATATTAAAAATGAATAATGCTATTTGGACATAAAAATTTGACATAGTTTACTGACATAATAATGTGGTTTTATAGGAATCATTGGATCAACATCAAGTTCTAATGTTTGATAGGGCCTACAGTCAATCCAAAGATTACAGTAAATTAAGTCAGTAAATTAGGTCCTAATAGCATTGTTCATTAAAAATTGATGATAATTTAACAATTATAATAAAATCACATCATTGAATATTTTCTCGAAAAGAAGGTAGAGGGAGACGACCAAATATGGAATACCTATCGAGTGATATTTATTGCAGCACTTATCTGCCGGAGAAACCCTCTAAAGATGCGTAGATAGAAGAAACCAACATTCGCCCCCAAAATACAAATTGAAACCCTAACCGAACCTTAATCCTTCCAAATCTTTATTCACAATGTAATTAGAATGAAGGCATATTATCATTTGTATGAGTCAAATTGTGTATACGAATGTGTCCTAATCTCGAAATTTCTAAGGGGAGAATTTTCAAACAGGAAATTATTTGGTCTGGAAGATGTATATCACTAAATGTCGAACACTTTTAGTCTTTTTTTCCGCACTCAATTTTATTAGGGGAAAAGGGGCAAAACAATGTACAACTTTTAGTCTTTTTTTTGCCCTGACAGTACACTTTTGTTCTAACAAGGACCTCGGCACCGAGGGCACGTCTTTTGCCCTTGGTAGAAACACGTGTCCTTGGCTCCGATGGTGTGGGTTGCTCTTCTGCAAGTGTTTATGTTTGACGTCGAGGTACTCCTCCCCCTATGACAGACATGTCCTCAGCTCCAAGGGTACCTCCATTCCAAGGGAAGGTAAGTGTCCTCAGCTCTGGGGGTACTTACTGAGAACTCTTATCTTGCTACGAGTCTTCGGCGTCTGGAAAGGCTACTGATTGACAGCTGAATAGTCTAAGCTAGACTATGAATCATGAGAGCACTCTACACAATGACGTCAGAATGACTGAATGAACTAGACACACAAGCAAAGAGAGTCAGGCGCGTGGCATAAGGTGCAGGATTAGGGTTAGATAGACAGAAATACCCCTGCTAATTTACGACTATCCCAAACAAGCATTTAATGAATCCTTAGTGATGGGACGTCCACAATAGCTTGGGAAGCCGAGGATATAGAGTATTAAATGCTCTGGGCTCTGAGCATTTAAGGTCTTTACATCAAAGAAAGAGTATTAAATGCTCGGGGAGCCCTAAGCGATAAATAACGGGGTCTTCCCCATGCAGAATAGGAGGCACACTGTCCTATGTCTAAGTACTATCTATTGACTAGGCCTTCAATAATGATGAGCCTCTAAAAGTATAAATAATTCTCAAAAATGTGAAACAAAGGTACGCAACATCATCCCTTAAGAACCATACAATATTTTCTTCTTCCCCTCTCTCAAAGAACTGATTTGATCGTCAGAGGGGATACACCGAAAAACACTCTGGCGCCCTTCTAACTTGTTTTCTGTGTGCTAGGAACAACCTGTAACTCACCAGGATCGATCGGATAGCCCCTGAAGCAATTCATCACCACTCCTAGGCCCCTTTGGTCATATTTCTTCTTTCTTTGTCACGGGATCATCAATCTTCTCGACGAAACACTGAGTTACCAGGGGAGAGATCTGTTTCAATTAGTCTGTTATGCAAAAATTAATGCACAATCTGGCGCCGTCTGTGAAAAACGACTAGGTT
>CAUOFW020001040.1:0-145807 GCA_963454935.2 Ilex paraguariensis | reverse complement strand
TTCCCATGGCTCATCAACTTGCCATTGCCGATCGTCCGTCTCCAATGACGATCTCATCCTTTACATTCTCGGTGCTTGCCCTATGAATATGGGCCGTTTCATACCACTATAGTCACTGGCGTGGAGTCGCTTTCTCTCGTTGACCTCCTGGGTCATCTCATGTCCGAAGAGTTTTGCATCTCCAGCGATGCTATCATTGACTAGCCTCCTGCCACTAATGTTGCCCATCGACAAACTATTTCATCATCTCCTTCACCTGCCAGACATACCCAACCGCACTGTGGTGGTCAAAAGCGTTATTCTCGTGGAGGTCGCAACCATTGTTGCCAATAAAATGACAATCAATCCTCTAGTCACCTAGCAAAACTCCTTCGACAGTCCGCGTTCCATTTCTAGACCAATTTGTCAAGTATGCAACGAAATTGGTCATATAGCACTCTAATGCCATAATCATTACAATGAGGCCTTACAAAACACCTCACCACCTGCTGCTTCAATGTCTTCCCCACAGGCTTATCATATTCGTCAACCCTCTACTCCCTCAGATCATTGGTATCTTGACCTGGTGCGGCGGATCATATCACCCCTGATCTCTCCAACTTGAATATTTTGTCAGAGTATCATGGCAACGACACTGTCAAAGTGGGCAATGGCCAAGGTTTGCATATTCAAAATGTTGGTGCTTCTTCCATTTCCCATAATAATTCATCCTATGTCTTATCCGATATTTTACAGGTCCCAAGTATACAACAAAATCTTCTTTCGTTTCATTAATTCTCCAAAGACAATCATTTGTTGGTTTGAATTTCATGCCTCGCAATTGTGTTAAGGACAATTCCAAGGAGAAAATTTTGCCCAAAGGCCAGAGCACTGACAGTCCGTATGAGTTGCTTAGCACATCTAGTCATCTCTCACTCATATGCCCTAATTGCACACGCCATAACTTAATCCGTTGACCCTAAGCAATGTTTTGTTAAAAGTAGATAGATAACTAATAAGTCTGTAATCTGAGCTTATTTTGGAATGACAATAAAAATTGTGGTTATGGTTCTTAAATAAACAGGAGTTTGTTTCATAACCATATACTTGAGGTTACGAATATTGATTTGAAAATATTACGGGAGTTGATTAAATTTATTTTGAAAATATTAATAATTTAGAAGGGTCATACATAATATACTCATTGAAAATGTTAAACTCAGGTAATCATATTTCGTTGTAGGCTTAGTTCACTACACTTAAACTTTCTAAAGTATTAACAATCGAGAATCTCATGGTTTGGTGTAGAGTTAATAGTTGATTTTTATTTGCAAATTTTGACTAAAAATTTGAGGTTGAATTATGAAAATGAACTTATAGACATGTAAAAAGGAAAATCTAGGAAGCTTGACTAAGTTATAGTACTTATTTTTGACCCTCGATATTGTAGAATTAAATATTATAGAGGTTTTTAAAAAGCTCGAGGTTAGATATAGCAAAGTTTGATATGAACTTCTTGTGAGAGATTTTAATGTTATTGGAGTTGTGTTGGGGGAATATGAAGTTCTTTTTTCTATCTCTTTTAGTACACTATTAAGATATGTTCGATTAGTTATACTTGAGGATTGTTGGTATGAGTATTGAAGATTTGAACTTGATGGTTAGTGGTGATAATTGAGAAGATGTAATTTGAGAAATCAATAATGATACCTATGTAGATTGACTTTGACATGGATGCAAAACTTTATGTAATATTTGGGATAAATGACTATGGTTATCCTAATAATTAACAGATCGTTATTATCCTGAGGATTATGAATAATGGTTAAGACTATAATGATTAATATGGTTAAATCGTGGAGCATTGGATTAATCATCAGGAGTCTTGTTTTTGACCATGATTATATTACAAGAAGTCTGATCGTATTGAATTGAGAGAGATTATTGTGATCCTTCGAAATTTATCTTTATCTTATGAATTAGAAATGTATTTACTCTGGATTGAATCATGGGAATTCAAGATTATTTGTAACGAATAGAAGGGAGTGAATGTGAATGTTGCAAGTGATTGATTACACGGGTAATTGATTATAGCTCAAGGTAATAGATTGAGAATAAATATTTGAGAGATAGAGAAAATGATTAGTGTTGATTGAGTTGGTGAACAATGTGAAAATATTAAGATTGATTTAACAATAGGAATTTGAATGTATGTGAGTTATGAATGAGATTTTAAGGCTTATTAAGTTGTATGTAAGATTGAGGACTAAAAACGATATTTTAGAGCTACAACTTGACCTATAGCCAAAGTAGTATATTTAGTTATTTACAAAAAATTTCCTTTGAAGGAGAAAGATGGATCGTTAGTGAATATATTTTAGAAGTTATAAACAAAGAACATATGTAGTGAAACATGACATATCTTCACAAAATCCTATGAACCTATGTGAATTATTTTCTTGAGGCTAGCTTCTACTTAATGATTATTGGATTATAATTTATATCAGAAGTGTGCAACGATTCATTGGATTAAATTTAATATTAGTGGAATTAACCATTAGTTATGGTTATAGTGGTGAATGCAAAAAGTATAAGCTTGAAGAGTGAGATTCAATTTCTTGGAAAACATGATTTATAGTTTGATGGTTATAATGGTTGGGAATCTTGCGGTGTCCACCAAACTACAAAAATTGATAAGTGTCCATAGGGTGTGAAGTTATAATTAGATCTTAAGTATTGTGAGTTTCTTTAGTCTAGTGGGAGATAAAGTCATTAAGAATGATGCATCTATTTAAGGAATCATTGTATAACTTACCGTAATGCCATTGCTAAGTTTTGGATTATACCTTAATTTGAGTTTAGAAAATATGAGAAACTCTATTAGCAGAAATTGTATTCGAGTTGTTTTGGTATGCTTATTGATAAGCTACATGTAAGAAGCAAACATGATGTTTATTAAAAGGATTGGTGAAATTCAAAAGAGAGGTGATATTGATGAGTAGATAATTAAGTATTATAATTTGGTAGTTATGCATGATACATAAATTAGTCTAAACAATCACATGGAATCATTGATTATAAAGAATAATCGAAAGTGGTGAATGAAGGTAAACTTGGGGGCTTTACTAACCGCAATGATAGTATAAGTTGAAATGATGAATTTAAAATTTAGGATATGATGTTTTATTTTAATCTTAGATTTGATCATTAAAAGATGAATAGAAGTGGAGACATCATAGCCAAATGAGAATTAGATAAACTAACTCGATGATTAAGTTTTTAGGACGAAACTTTCTTTTAGGGGGTAAATTGTAAAACCCCGTATTATAATTAAAAAATTAATATTTCACTTAGGATGGATAAAAGTATTGTAAAAACCTCGAATCATTGTTAAAAAATTGATCATGAAGTTTGAGTTTCAGACGAATTAATTTTTAGTTCAAACTTAGTTTTGAAGGTGTTTAACCTTGAGAATAGTGATTAGGTAGGTTTCTAACTATTTTTAAGTCAAAATAAGGTTTTCATTGGATCTGGAAGGTCGAGAAAACTTGGGAGAGGTAATATGAGGTGTATTAGAAGTTAGAAAGTATTTTGGAGTTAAACTGCATTTTAGAAAGGAATCGGGTAAGAAAGAATTTGACACTATTTTAGTATTTTAGCCATAACTTTTTAATATGAACTCCAATGGAGTTGATATTTGGACAGTAGAAACTAGACTTCAAGGGTTACAAAAGTGTGTTTCACAAAATTTCTTGAATCGACTTCTAAATAGGTGAAAACTGCTCCTGAAGTTGGGACATAAAGTTACCTCCGTTTGGACGCTCCAAGCATCGTCCGAGCGGTACTCCTTACCCAAAAACTTTATTTTTTATAAAAAACAGTGATTTTGAACTGTCCGGACACCCAAGGACCGTTCAGACGCTATGCTAAAAATGGTCCCGATCAGTTTTAGGGTTTTTCTCCGTTTTTACCCTATAAATATCATATGGACGTCCCTTTAACATGTTTCATCAATTTTCAACCCTAGGCAACCTTATAGAGCAAGAGGAAAGAAGAGAAACATAAGATTTAAGGGGGATTCTCATGTTGGAAACGAATCAAAAACGCTAGGTTTACACACAAACTATGGAATCAAGGTAGAAGATTCTTCTTGAGTTCTTTCATTGAGACTTAGGGTATTATATATGTATGTTTTCAATTGTATTGATAATTATATGATAAATATGTATGAATTCTTGGTTTCTTTATCATTGGAACATGGTCTTGAACAAAATGTATGTTTGGGTTCAAGGAATACTTGTTCTTGAATTTTCAAAACCCTAGTTTTTCTAAAATACATGTTCTATTGTGAAATTCATATGGATTTTTGATTTTTAAATTCCTATTTTTAATTAAATTATGTTTTCATTTAATACTTGTTCTTACTCCAAAAAATTATAATATTTGGCAAAACACTAGAATTTTGAATATTGAAATTGTGAAGATTTTCTTAATATGATCTCTTGTATATTTTAATTCATTTATTATTGTAGTATATTGAGAATTGTGAAGTTGTGATACTTAAATTATTAATGAAAATTGTGATTGGTTAATATTGTGGTTGTTGAGAATATTGTGGCTTCATCTCTTGTATGGTTTGTTGTGACAGACTTGAATTGCCTTCAAGAGCTGCCATATAGAATGTTAGAGGTTAGTCTATCTCAATGGGGGTGAGATGGTTGCCTAACACTTGTAGTAGATTGTTGTTTGTGAGAGCAACAATTATTATTCACGTAAGTTTGAGGTCGAGGAATGTTATACCTTTTATGGGAATGATTCGTCAATGTCGTGGGAGACGGTATACGCCTTTCTTAAAGTGGTTTGTGATTTGGCCCTGCGGAGAATGATTGAGATTGTGTTGTTGTGATGAGTGAACGAGGTAGAATCGTTGTGTAGATTCATGAGAAGCAACCAACATATATGACAATAGGGATGAACTAACATACATGAGAATAGTAAATGATGTTACTGAGTTACTTATTGATTGCTTTAATTTCTTGTCAGTTTATTCTTGTTATAGATTTACTGTATTTCGTACACTTGATATCATTACAACTACCATAATTTTATCCTCAAAAATCTTTATATGCTATTTTCCAAAAGACACTTGCCATCTTTTATTGTTTTAAACATTGTTGAGATTTGAGAGGGATTTCTGAAGCCGGATAGAACAACGATTATTCTGCAGGCTAGTTTCAACAAATAATTCATAGAGAAGAACACAAGAGAATCGCCTAAAAAGAGCTAACTAAGCAGCCATAATCTTTATAAAATTAGAATAATGATAGTTAACCCTAAAACACATGAAAACATCTTTTAAATACTAACAAATAAGCTGAAAATCCTAATTACGCAATGAATAATTAAATTACGAAAAAATTCAAATAAACTCAAAATTGGGAAAAAAACTTCGGAAGGCCCAAACACACGTTTCCAGGCCTTTTTTGGCTTTAAAAAGTGCCTCTCACCTCCATAGACTATGAGTCTTGTAGGGCTCGTTGAGAGTTTCGATTTGATATATTATGGGCCCAGAAACTCCAAATAGATCAAAAATTATGATCAAAACAGTGTTAACCCTTCGTAAACTTGGATTTCTGACTGTGCTGATCTGGTAACTCATGGAATCTTAGCGCCATCAACGTGCCATCTGGTAACTCAGCATCATCTGACTCAAATCCTTCTGCATCAATTTCCTACGAGCTTTTGCTCATCCCTTACAACACCACTTACAGATTTTGGCATAGAAGAGGATGTCAATGTGGATGAGCAGACTGATTACGAGCCATTGGAGGATCAAGATGTGGATCCTACCATAGAGGAATATAGTTGATCTATTTTTGATTTAGAGTTTGAGAGATTTTTATGAAACAATGTTTTAGTTAATTTTTATTATTCCGCTGTTAGATATTTTTAGTTTTGAATTGTAAGTTGAAGAAGTTTCAATATTTTATTAGCTTTAGTATTTATTCCTTGTCAAATGGATAAACAGTTTATTACTTAATGATTATTTTTAGTTGCTTTCATGGTTGGATAATTTGTAGATAGTAATGCCTTTTAGGGTGTATTTTGGGGCATTACAATTCTACTTGAATATGATTTTTGCTTTTTAAAAATTGTTGGATAGACTTTTTGCTTGAAAAGTGTTGCATAGACTTCTTGTCTACTCAATATACCAAATGCTAGTCTTTATTGATGAGAAGAATTATGTGGTAATTTTCAGTTGGTGACATGCAATTTTTTTTTAATTTTTTTGGATTATTTACAAGTGAAAATTAGAGCTGAGTCCTCCTAGATGAACTTATAATAACTTGAATCTATCAAGGAAATTTATTTGGGAGTAATTCCATTTTTAATCTTATTAGTAAGGAGTTAAGTCCATTTTTTTTTAATCTCAAAAATATTTTTAACAGTGTTAGTTTGGTCAGTTATGAAAAGTTGAAGACATTATTTACAAGGAGCTATTTATGGAAGCCAATGATTAGATATAGGAATGCTTGACTTACAATGGTAATTGTCTATTACAAGCTTTCCATAATATTTCAAATTCAAATTCTTTGTCATTATTTTGTTTGTTATACATTTAAATAATCAGCTTTCGAGATTTGAGACTAATTTGAAATGGATGAAGGTTAAAGCTGGAGTACGAGCTCGAGATTTTGAAAAATTAACATGGACAGTGCATATCAAGTACTTAATGTTAGCACAGTAATATCAATTTCAAAACATAATTTACTAACACATATCACTATTTGTTTTTCATGTTACTATTTTTTATTGAATATGTTATTATTTTTTCAGTATTATTTTTTTGGATTTTGAAGAATTGGAGGCTTCTTCATTTGGTTATGGGTTTGAATGCTACTATTTTTATTTGTTCAATGCTCCATATTGCTATTTTTTTTGTTGAGAATGTTACTTTTTTTTAAGCATGTTACTATTTTTGTTAAACATGTTACTATTGTTATTTTTTTAAAAATATTAATATTGAATGTTAATATTTTTTTTATGTTTAAATATTACTATTTTTTTTGTGTTTAAATGGTATTATTTTTTGTGTTTAAATGATACTTTTTTTTTGGGTATTTGAATGTTACTATTTTTTATTTTTAATGTTATTATATATATATATATATATATATATATATATATATATATATATACATACACACACACTAGTAATAACCCGTACTTGAAGGCATGATGCAATTTAAAAATCGAGTACCCAAAAAAATTGAGCCATTATATAAAATCGCAATAACCATTTTTTTTAAAAAATGGATAAAACTTGTATTAGAAGACATTATGCAGCACAAAATTGACATTAATCATGTAATACAAATATTTTTCAAAAACATACAAATATTTCAAGCAACAATTATTTGGACAAATTATTCAGAAACCAAAAAAAAGTATCTAACACAAATATAGACATCTAAAGTAATAGTATCACTCCATCTGTTACAAAAGACTAAACAAATTTTTATTTCAAATCATTTAACCAATCAAGATTCAATGAGCAAAGATTTTTGCATGCACTTGGATTGGTTTTTAGTATGAACAACAATGTCCCAAGCCTTAAATTCTTCGATTTTGGGTGTGGATAATGTTGGTTGTTTTTGCGATACTCATGTTCAATCTCAATAAAATACCTTAAGCATGTCTATGAAACAATTCTGTAGTCAATGAATGAAACATTAGAAAACAAATACAAAACACTCTGATTGAAACAAAACCTTAAAAAAAAATACTTGTTCAACAGAACAAAATCAAAAGCCCAGCAGGAGGGTGTATGCTTAGAAATCGAAGAAAGAAAAAACCAAGAGGATGAACAGGAAAAACTTACAGGCTTGGATCTTCCATTGTCGAGGAAATATGCACAAAGCGACTAAAAAATTTAAATGCAACTCAATGACAAACAAAAATAAATTCACAAACTCAAAAATAAGATCATGATTACCAAATCAGTGTACCAAATTAGTCACATTAACACAAAGTCAAAATAACCAAAAAAATGTAATACCTCTACTGATTGATCCATTGGCCATACTAATAAGAGTAATAATTCCAACAAAACAATGAAATGAGCCAATCTCTATGAAAAAAATAAATAAAGAAGTGTCGTAAATCTTAGAAGATCAATAACAAAAATATTACAAAATAAAATATTAAAACCAACTCACCTATAGCAAAAAAAAAAAAAAGCTCGAAAATAGGCAGTAGTGTGTCTATAGTTCTTTGAGAACTTACATCGAACACTTTAGTTACGCATGATCCCGTGGTGCACAAAGCCAGCATCGAACACACGCCACCATACTCCATGAACGGCTGTCTAAAAGCAGTTGCATTTAAAGGAAATTAAACAATCTGATTCGATCTCTTGCCTATTCCATCATCAATACTTGTTGCATGCCCCCTCCTTCCCTCCTCCCTTTTTTTTTTGATGTCAAACCCACCTTGCATAACTGGAGAGGATTCTCTCTTTTGATTTGCTTCTGAACAATCCCAACTAAAAATAAAAAAAGAAATCCTCCTTGATAGGCAATCCAATCACTAAAGTAATTCCTCCACCAAATCGATTCCTACAGGTTGATAAAAAAAACCCTCCTCATATGGACTTATCCCTAATAGTGTACTTGTGCGACTTATTTTCCAAAGAAAAATATTTTCTCAGCCACGCCTATAAATAATTAACAGTTTTTTTTTCTTCTTCCATATCCCACTTGAAAAATTATGGGCATGTTTGGTTTGGTTTTCAAAAACAGGTTTTTGTTCTTAAAACTCTAAAAACACAAAAAATCTATTTGTTTAACATTTTTGTTCTCAAATTTTTGAAAAAAAAAATGAGATTTGGAATACAAAAACAGAAAACAAGCTAGGCTTGTTTTCGGAGAATTTTCTTGAAAATTTGGAAAACACGGAGTATAAGTCACTGTTCATTTTTAATGAAGTCTTTCCTTTGACTTTCCTTAGCAGCTATTGTAGTTACTCATTTTTTATATTTTTTTCTTTCTCAAGCCTTCGTCTCTCTCTCTCTCTCTCACTCCACTTCCGAAAACCAGAGAAACACACCAGATGCTGTGGCAATCTCAAGCATTTCTCTCTCTCTCTCTCTCTCTCTTTCTAGCGATCTCAAGGTGTTGGGCTCTAATGTCAATTTGGGTAGATCTCCTTCAAATCTGGGTTCAAATCTGTGTTGATTTTCTTCAATCTAGGCGATATGTGTGTATTGTGTGATTGCATGTGTGCAAGTATATATATATATATATATATATATATATATATATATATATATATATATATATATATATATATATATATATATATATATATATGGGTTTGATATAGATTGTTTGTGTATTGTGTGATGTGTGTGTATATATATAGATTGTTTGTGTATTGCATGGGTTTGATATAGATTGTGTGTGTGATCACTGTGATGGGGTTTGATATAGATTGTGTGTGTATTGTGTGATGTGTGTGTGTATATATATAGATTGTGTGTGTATTATATATTTATTGGCGATGTGTGTATGTATATATATATATATATATATATTATGTGACGGTGTGAGTGTTTTTTGGTGTTATTATTATTTTTTTTTGAAAAAAAAATTATTGGTGTTTGTATATTTTTTCTATTGAATCTATTTGGTTTTATTTTAGATAAATGTCATTGATATATTTTTTTATATTGATTTTATTTTTGATGAAAATTATTTAATATGGTTGGTTTATTTTAAAGTTTGGTTTATTGTATTTTTTTAATAAAATTGTCAATCTAAAAATAATTTTTTATATATTTTATTAATTTTTGAATTATTGTTCAAACATATATTTAGGCTGTTAAAACAAATTTTATTATTTTTTATTCTGTAAAATTGTTTTTGAAATCATCTAACCAAACAAATTTTTCATCTAAGAAAACATTAAAATACACTTTCTTAAAACTCTTCTCAAAAATTATTTTCGGATACTATTTTTTAAAACACAAACCAAACAGGCCCTATAAAATTTTCTTCCCATTCTTCAAACCTTCAATCCGTAATCCAGTTTATCCTTTGACTTGGCGGGTCCCATGTCTTCCACTAAAACCTCACTTGGGGGTTAATGATCATGTCACATTTACAATATCAAGATTTTTTTAATAAAACACCATTTACAATATCAGAGATCGTGTATAACATATAATACATTAACTTGAATAGGGAAAGGGCATACCCTATTTTGCAAATAAAAAAAACCCATGAAAGACCTGAAGGTAAGATGAAAACACATGAAAGACCTGAACTAAGAACTCTTGTATCAAACTGCAATCATGTAATCTAACAGCGCTAATCCAAAGTCCACAACAAATGCACCATTTTATAGATACCCAATGTAAACTCAACTAACACAAATCATTAGAATCAAATAATTCAGTGAAAATAACAAACCTTCCAAAAAATCATTTAATAAACACAAAAATCAATCTAGAAGTAACCCCACTAGTAGGTATAATGAAATATGTAAAAGAAATCCCAATTGAAAGACAAAAGATACCCAAAAAGAACACAGGGTAGAAGGGATCTCACCTCCCATAAAATCTAAACAATGGAACTTATATGAATTGTACACCACCTAGCATCACTTGAAACTATAGAATCCAGTGCAAAAAAAACCAATCTCAATTAGTTAACACTTGAAAGATTACCCGGAAGGAGGGTCAGGTGAGGACGTGCCGATGGACATTTTCATCGAATAAGTGGTGTGCATGTGTGGACTATGCATAGATAACAGAGAGAGTAGGGTGTGTGTGTGTGCGTTTTGTGCTGTGATATTTTTGGATGGGGATTTTTTGGAAGGGGGTTCCAGGATGGGGAGAGAGAGAGAGTGGAACCTGGTAGCTCTATTTGCGACTGTTGGTGGCATTTGTGTTATGGCTTTTCATTTGTATACTGTTTGGGGAGTGAAACTTGACATTGGCTGGTGAAGAGAGAGATATAAGAGAGACTAACACACGCAGAGGGAGTGGGGGAAGGAGAGGAGGTTTTGGGGAGGGGGTTTTTGGGTTGTGGTTTTCAGGAGGGAATTTTTGGGTTGTGGTTTTTGGGAGGGGTGTTTTTGGGTTGTGGTTGAAAGAGAGAGAGAGAGAGAGAGAAACAGAGAAATAAGAAACAGAGAAAGTAAAAATCGAATATAGAGAGAGAAAATCAAACCTTTTATTGCTAGTGATGATGACTGGTAAAGGTGGTGGCTAGCAATGGTGTGCGATGTGTACGTCTATTGTGCGTTGGGGCTGGGCTTGGCTAGGGTGTTGTGAGATAGAAGAATGGGATAAGAGGTAGAAGGGCAGAAAGAAAGACAAATAGAGAGTTAACTGAGTGAGAATGTTGGTGGCATTGGGTGGTGTTGCTGGCGTTGGTGGATATCTAGCGTTAAAGAGAGAGAAACAGATAGAGAAGGGCGTGAGGGAGGAGAGATTGAGAGAGAGAGACAAAAGTGAGATTGAGATGGATTCCATGAGAGAGATTTTGAGGATAAGTTTGGAAGGTAGGGAAAGAGGCGTGAGAGATTGGGAGAGAGAGGCAGAAGTGAGATTGAGAAAAATTTGATAAATTTTGGAGGAGAGAGAGAGAGAGGTGTGAGTTAGGAAATGTTGATGAGTGGGAAAACAAAATTTAGTATTCACTGTAGATCATCGGATCAGTATTTATGAGATGGTCTGAACTGTATTTTATGTTGGGATTACGTTGTTTGTTGAATGTGTTTATGTTTTGCCTTAAAACGATATATATATAAAAGAAATATATATATATATATAGTCCTAACTTATATATGGATATAGATAGATGTGAGAGGTAAAATCTCTTAATGTTAGTCAACCTCTTAAAATTTAGGAATTTTTAATTTTTAATTTTACTTTATTTCTAAATTGAAGGAATAATCTGATAAAATTGACAAAAACGGATTTCATAACAAATAAGTTTCCTTGACGAATATAAGTCCAAATAAGTCTATATAAGAGGATCGATCTTCAAATTTCCTTATTTACAATGATGGATTATGTTGGGCTTGAGCTTAGGCGGCGGTGAAGGCGGGGATGGGACAGGGTGGAAATTACAAATTTTATCGCAAATGAGGATAAAAATATAAATTATACCCATTAATAAAGATGAATAGAGAAAATTTATTTAAGCAAGTAATGGGATGGAAACTAAACTCCCATCCCCTTTTCGGTGAACTAACATCTCTATTGATGTTGCACATTGTTCTTTTCCCTACAGGCCCAGAAAAAGGAAAAGATTGTCGGTGGTACGTACTTAAAAGTAGCTGGTCATTGGGAGAAGCCTGGGTACCTAATTTCTTTTTATACCGCACCATTATTTATAATTTTTATAAATATTTTTATTATTTTTTGATAATTTATGATCAAATATTATCATAAAGTAATTACAATAAAAATGATAAAAATATTCATAAAAATTGTAAAAACACCCACAAGGGTTATAAATTACCCACATTTTTTTTATAAAATAACCTACAAAAATTTTAAAAAATACTTATGAAAGTTATAAAATTTAAAAATACAGTACCAATTTTTTTTTGGTTACCATTGTCTTCTCCTAGTCAATTGAGGCCTTATAATTAGCTATGTATTAACAGCTAAAAAGGACGATTACACTATCAAATCAGTGCTGCCAAATTTTATGTTTCATTGGAATCAGGAGTTATCTATGGTATCAATTTTTTTTTTTTTTTATCATATTGATGTTTATCATACTTATGTGTGAATTTTTATCATTATTGTGATATTTTTATTACCGTTGTGGTACCCAAAAAAAGTGGTAAAAATAATTATTATAACAGTGGTAAAAACACCTATAAATATAATAAATTATCCACAAAATTGGTAATTTTTTTTATATAGAAGAATGTGGTAAGAATAATTATCACAACAGTAGTTAAAATACTCACAATAGTGAAAAATTACTAAAAAGAAATAATAAATATTTTGGTTATAAAATAATCTATAAAAATTATAAAAATACGTATTGAAATAATAAATTTTAGATGTACATATACCGTAGTCCAAGTCATTGGAATCATAATCTGAAGATTATCATAATCAATAATCTTACAACATTATTTTTCAAAAAGGGACCCTATTCAAAGTGTACTATTTATGGCGGTTTGAAAAACCGAGTCATGCTAGCTCTAGCAAGTTGCAGTATGTTTGCATGGTCATGTGGATTCCACGGGTATATTCTTGTCGTTTGACTAGTGTTTCGACGCAGCTAACCTCTGATTGTTGGACAAGGTTCTCGATCGCAGTCTCATGCAAGTTGCATGGTCCATAGATGACTGAAACATCTACTACTATTAATCAAGGGAGAGAGGGGTTTGATGTCTATTTTTGAAATGCCTATAGTATCCCTAGATAATTTTTTTTTTCAGCGGTGAGACGTGTCTAATACTCGTTAATTAATTTCTTCCCACTTTTATATCTCTCCCTCCCTCCCTCTCTCTCTCTCTCTGTCTCAGTGTCAGTCCTTTATAATCATATGCATAAGGATATGTCAGTATGTCGGACCCTTTAGTGAACTGGAATACATTAGCATCTCAACCTCCTGTTGGTCTTTCGGCACCGTTTGGTACGATGAAAAAGTGAGAGGATAAAAAATTAGAATGATAAAAAGTTAGAGGGATAAATATAACATCATGTTTAATAAGAAAAGAAAGTAGAAAGAATAAAAAAGTGGATAAATTAACTTTCTTTTCAACTCATCAAAATCAATCCATTCAAAATCGAAAGGAAAGTGAATGAAAAATTAATTATTTATGTTGAGATGTATCTTATTTGTCTATATATCTTCTGTACATATTAATTTCATATAAAAATACAATGGTAATATATATATATATATATATATATATATATATATATTAAAAAATTTTAAAAATTTAATTTAAAAAAAATAAAAAAATAAAAATTTTACGTTAAAAAAAAAATATTTTTTTCCATCTTAACTAAGAGTAAAAATTTTGGACTCAACACAATGACACGACTCGAACTCGATACGAAAATAAATAGGTTAACTCTCTACTCGACACGACACAATTAATTAAATGAGTTAAGTTATGTTTGACTAATATTCGACACAAACTCGTAATGACTCAACACGAATCTGACACGACACGACTCAACTTTATTGTCACCTTTAATCATAACCAGCACAAAAAAAAATGGTCATTTTTATTTTCCATCCATCCAACTAAATACAAATAAAAAAAAATATATCCTTCATACTTTTCATTTTTGAAAAATAAAAAATGTATCCATTCTATTTTTTATCCTTTTTACTTTCTATTCTCCCTACCAAAGGAGCATTAATGCTATTATTTGAACTCTGCATAATGGACTGTTGGACCATCAAATTATCACTCTCCTTGAGGATAGACTGTTGGACCGTGAAATATATATCAGTGTATATATATAATAGTACATGCCATCCGTTGAAGAAAGAAGTAAATTCGGACAAGTGTAAGATGAAACCAACAATACATTGTTTAACGTACGACATGGCCAGAATTATAATGCCTTGCCAAAAATTTGATGCAGTGTTATGTCTGTCGGAGGTTATTTATTTACTTTTTTTGTTTTTTTGTCAGAAGATCCGGTACCCAAAAATCACAACAAATTTTGACTAATTCGAATTTGAGTCGGGTAAGATTACAAGGACGACAAATCTCTCCCTATTAAATGTAACTGCATTTTCAAGTCTCGAACCAAAGACATTAGTTAGATTAAAACAGTCCCTCGTCAACTGATTTACGCGTTCAGTGGTTGGAGGTTATTTACGTCTCATGGAGTTCATGCCTTAGTGTAATAACAAAGTTGACATTATTAAAGAGTAGACGCTGGCATTTGAATTCCATGTATAATCCTCACCTCCTCTGGAAAATATATAATCCTCTCTCAACAAAAGACAAAGGAACTTCATGGACGTACGTTGCATGACTTTTCATCGTTCAATATTTTCGGCAAGCGTAATCAATATGAGAGCAGGTGTAGGGTGGCATTTTGTTTGGTAGGGGGGATGGTTTGTGGTGGTGGTTTACCTAGTATGTGTCCCCCCCCCCATCATGTTTTGTTTTATACTTCTTGGGCTCAATCATTTTAAAACATATACGGGCAAAAAGTCAAAAATAATTATTATAACATAAAAAAAACTAAATTTTTTAGGGGTTGGAGTGGATGGGCATATGATAGTACTATTTAGACTTAGTTTATTAATCAATAAAAAAAAATAAAATTTTTTTTTATTGATTAACGGGTCTTTAGTCCAATAATACATCTATATTTTATGAAAATTTTGTCTTCTTGAAGTCAAAGATTTAAGTTTCTCTTCCTCCGTACAAAAAAAAAATTTATTAATTTTAGATGTCGAAACATATTGATTAACAATGTGATTTAATGTTAATCTGCCGGAATTAAATCAAAAAATTTAGGTCAAATAACATTAGTTTTTACATAAGAGTACGACACCTAGCTTTATTTATGTCAGAGACGTTTGAAACTTCTTTTTTGTTTGCACATATGAATAACTCCAAGAGAAGAATTCACTTGAGGGGTGGGGTAGGGGTCCAAAATATGGTACATTGATGCTGGTACTATCTCGGTCAAGCTTAGCAGCTGGACCCTACCCATTTGCAGAGTCGGGTCATTTATTGATGGTGACGAGGCTGGACCACACTGGTTGGGAGTACAAACCATTTCATTGCCAGTGATGGGGATAGGCTATTCATAAGTTTGTGGAATGCAACTAAATTTCCCATGGAGCTAAAAAAAATAAAATAAACAGTTTTCCAATGATGTCCATTGGTCAAGCCAGGCTATCAGAGTTTGATGTGCCAGGACAAACTAGGATAGTGACTTGGCTAAAACTTCTACCAAATGGGCCATGTTATCATGCTAGGGGAGAAAGATTGCATTCCGGCATCCCATGGTTTCCTAAACTTTCTGGATTGTTTGAGAGAGGCTACAGTATAACTTTGATTTCATAAAGGAAGTTACGACTCAGTTAGAGTTTTATTGTACATTAATCTTAAATCAGATTATAACTCAAATAAAGATAAAGATTAAACGATTTTGTGGATTAGTACGAGTCCATTGTCTTGGGATCGATATATGTTAATACTTTAAGATCAATTCTAATAATTAAGTAGATAATTCATTAAGATACAAAAAAAAAAAAAAAAAAACATTCAATTTCCCTATATGTTTTATTGCTATATATGTTGTAGTGCCAAGGCATGGTACATGCTAGAGGGGGCTATGTGTTCACAATTTGCATGTAAACAATCCATTCTGATATACATAGAATCTAGGTCTTACATTTTTCAAAAATTTCCCAAAAATAATGAGAGGACAACCAAAGAATATGAAAGGAACAGTGGTTCCCTGACTTAACTAATTGTTGAGGAGAGTAAATTAGTTTAAATTTATTTTTATTTTTTTAGTAATTAGACAATAATAGCTTAATTTCTCAAGATGTAATAAGATTTGTATAGCTGTCTAATTTTTTAATTTGCGAGAGTTATCTTCTAAATTAGATTGTATTCTCATCGATTATTATCAGTGGTCAGTACACTTGGGGAGTCGGTTTTGAGCAATGTTATTTTTCAATCAATGAAATCATTTTTTATTGATCAATCAACAAAAAGAGGAGCCAACCCTACTTGGAGTACACGACGAAATTTGTTTTGATTTGCTATTTAGAAGCAACCACACCAAGTACAACCCTTTGGTTTGATTTTGCTTCACCCATATGCTGTGCTGTGAAACCTTTTGACAGTGCAGCCATTGAGAATCCTCAGCAGGACTTGGTTGCTGGTGCACCTTGGTATCTTGAACTGGCTCAATGCTGCCCCATTTTCAATGAAATAATCCAAAATCTTCTTAAAAGTTCCACTCTCCATAATGCAAAGCTCAAGAGGCCCAATCGAATTGGTTGTTCGCGAAACAACATAGCCATGATCGACGAACGAAGCATCCATTTCTTTACAGCAATCTCTCAGAACATCTTCTTCAACCTCTCCTTTGATCTCCCAGTATATTATGTAGTGACCTGGTTGTTTTGACACGTCAGCATGGCTTGTGAAATCAACCAGCTCAGCTCTTGCCTTGCTGAGTATTTGAGAACCCTTCTCCACCACCAACTGAAGGTCTTTTTCAGTGTTCTTGTCAATGTTTACTGTCAAAATTAGCTTTCTCCTACATATAAAGTTCAGTTTTGGGGTCCCTTTGTGGAAGCCAGCAACTTCCACCACATCCCCTAGCCTGTACCTATAGAGCCCTGCAAGATTGGACTTGATGAGTTGTTATAGTAATTTTTAGAATTCGACTACGTTTCTACTGAGAAGTTGTGTAATACAACACAACAAGTGAAACAATGACTGGTAACTGGGAACATTGAGCAATAACATGCGATCATGGTTATACAAGATGAACTAACTTTCGTCTATCCCAAGCGTTTAACTTTCCCTAATTGTACAAGATGAACATCAATTCACCATGGAAGAGGATAAGATGTGTTGAGGATTCCTCCACGAAATCATCGACAGTTCATGTCCTAGTCAAATTAGAAGTTGGTTCTTTCTAAGTAAGATTAAATTAGACAGCAGTAAATATGCCATATTTGAGAAGTTTATGATGTGACAGATTGATGATAGGAAAGAGAAGAACTATAAGGAAAGCCTGAACAGAAAATATACATGGTTTGTAAAATTATATATACTGGACCAAAGTCCAATAGGCCAGAGCCACAGCTACATCCACATAATATTATTTAATGTTGTGCATGTAAGTCGGCCATTTTTATACAGCAAAGAAATAAATAAAACAAGGAAAAAATATATCATTGATGCTTATTAGTATCTACATTTATCTAAGACTATGTTTATATTATGGGATCTCATTGGATCTACATAGACCTTTAGCCTTAACCCTATTTGTTGGGTGTATAAAATATATTACACCCAAAAGTGGATATTACAAAAATAATAATCACTGCATGACTATAATTTGGATTATTTACGCCAGAACAAGCATTGGGCGCTGAAAATAAGATAATCTGGTGACCAAAGGGCACTCAAAAGGCTTTAAATGTAAGGTTGAAGCATTGGTTGAAGCACAGGAATATTGGAAATTTGTCCACTTACCTGTGAAAGTAGTTAGAACAACCTCATACTCCTGTCCAATAGTAACTTGAGAGAGAGGTATTGGATCATCTTCTATGAAGCCATCAGTAGCTGAATTGAAATCTTGGCTTTGTCTATGAAGAGGTATGAACTCAAAGTAAGAAAAGGTGGGTATAACTGCAAAACTAACATTCTCTGGTGGTGAAGAAGGATCCACGTTCACTCCAATCCAGCTCTCTGTGGATCCATAGTCAGCACTCACCAATGGCAGCTCTTTAGCATAATGCCTTAGTTTTTTCAAGTATGGTTGCATTGATCCTGTCATTATAGAGTACACATACTTAGCATTTGGCCAAAGCTTCGGAATTAGACCAAACCAGCCTTCATCTGCCAACTCCTCACAACTCGTTTCGATCCACGAAGCCAGAAATGGCTTCGGGGTGATGATTTCCAAGACAGCTTTTCGTGTTTTTGAGATGGTAATTCTTGAACTGAGAGTGCCTTCTCTAATGTCATTGCATATTTCTTGCCAAAGCTCTTCAAATGACCTAAGTGCCTCCACTAAGCTATATGCAAAAGTGGAGGTTATGAACTCTACTTGATCAGAGAAGAAGAGGCCAAGAAGGAGGTGACAGTATGTGGATTGTTTGTAGTCTCCACTTGAAATTACTTCTGTTGGGCTGCAAGTGAATGACTTGGTCATTTCCTGTTTGATTTTGAACTCCTCACTTGCATAATAGTGGGTTGTGGCTGTTCCTACTGTTAGGCCTCCCTTTGTTTTGAATTGTTTGCTGCTGTATATGAACTCTAGGATTCTTCCTCCTCCTCTTGTTGGATAAATTCTGGGACCATCATCCAAAGAAATACAAGACTAGAACCAACCATATATACAAGTTTCTAAACTTCAAGAAAACATGAAAAAAAAGGGGAACACACGAAAATTGATACAAAGAAAGGCATGATTCTTGATTAAAACAATAGAAAGAATTTCAGGAATCCCAAAGCAGAAACTTTACAATTGTTTAGAGAGAGAGAGAGAGAGAGGATCGAACCTTGATCTATAAGCTGCTGCCAACCTAAAAATTTGAAGAGTGGTTTTGGAGCTGTGGCGAGTAAAGAGTACGTACTTCTTTCGCCCCTCTGTCGTTCCAGAACTACAAAAATAGCCATAAACAACATTGAAATAGTTAAAGAAGTCTCAAATGAATCAACCATCTGATACAATGAATATTTCTTTTCTGTTCAATATCAAACAAACATCCTTCTATTTTGTTTATGTTTATAAGTTAATTTTTCTTGCTTGCATTGTCATCTACTTGGTTTGGTTCTCAAGTTGGTGATTTTACAGCAAACTAAGAGTCGTAGGAGAACCATGAATTTACCCGGAAAATTGCCAGGTAAACCTAGGAATAAAGAGAGAGAGAGTGCCAAAGAAAAGAGTGGGTAAGGGGCTGTATTTGTACCTTAACGAGAGAGTTGTAATGGGTTTTGGAGTGAGTAAAGGAGATGTGTCTCCATCAGCTATTCTCTGGATATAAGGCTCCAAATCTGCATGGGAGGCAAGAGGAACCATAGAAGTATAAAAAGATTCCAAAGCTCTTTCCTCGAAGTCATGAATATTTATCTCTCCCAACCATTTCTTGAGGTACTCCACACCACAGTTCAGTTCAAGAATCTGCCGGAGCGTCTGCGTTTGAACTTGACTGGCGTTCTCGGCTATGTCCTCGAACCAACTGACAATGCCAGAGTATTCGTCCCTCTTATTGCATACAGCTGGTTCCATTACTCTAATGGGTGCTTTTGTATCAGTAGCAGTACAAATAATGCTTCTCTTTCTCTCTCTCTCTCTTTGTCTCCCTCTCCACATATAGAGAAGAAGAGGCTCCCACAATGAATTATTCTCTTGGGTATCTATCATGAGAATTGTCCACATATATAGAAAAAGAAAGGGAGCCCACAATAAATTATCATTCTCTTAGAATCTATCGAGAAAATATTCCTCCATTGCAAAGCTCAAGAAGCCTCATAATATTTCAGATCAGAATCATCACCAGGGTTAGTTTATAAACCACATACCTTCTAGTATCATTCCCGCCGGGGAGATTCTTTGCAATGGATGGAGGCGAATGATGACACTTGGCACGATATGTGTGTTCCTCTTTCGTTACCAAGTTAAATACCCCATTTTAATGGACCAGTGGTTACCGTGTTAGGTACACTATTGTTCATCTCCTTGGCACTAAGGTCTAATCATTGTAATACATATAGACACAAACTTGTAAATGTAAGTTTAAATCTTCTCATAGTATAAAATTCGAGTTTAACCAATTAACGTAATTCATATCTAGATGTATTCATATGAGATTTGTATTACAATAATAAGTCAAAGAACATATGGTTAGGATGATTTCTAAAACCCACAACTTCCTCCACTCTGTTTAACTTAACATTAACCTTTTTACTTACTTATTTGTTATTTATTGTGCCCAATTGGATGACACCTGCCAAGCTATTTGTGTTCGAACTATAGATCAAAATGAGGCTTAGTACAAGGGACAGGATCCAACGTTTTGCTGCCCATATGGGTCTAGAGTGTACTGTCTGCAGGATTGCTAATGAATCCCACAACCACCTATTCTTTGAGTGCCAATTCTCTCACAACATCTTGTCACACCTCATGCATCTGAATGGAGAACAATGATACATAAAAACTTGGCAGCAAGTTCTGCATATCACTATTGGCAAGTGGAAAGGCAAGTATCTCCAAAGAGTCTTACAAAAACTAACCCTACAAGTTGTGTACTATATATATATGGAGAGAGCGAAATACCAGGATACATCTCAACAATTCCAAGGACCATAGAGCCCTGCTGTAAATCATCTTGCAAACCATTAGGGACAGAGCAGCTTCTCTGAAGTTTTGGAACTCCCAAAAACCAAAGACTTCTTCAAGCAGGGCAACTGACAAGCAATTGTCTCTTATGAGGTAGTGTGTGGGTCCTTTGGTAGTCTAGAAGTCATTTTGTAAAGTATCTGTTTGGGGTAGCTAGCAAGTCTCTGCACCCCTTACAGAATTTGTTTGGTGTCAAATATGTATTTTGGTGTGAAAAGATGATGTTCTCTAACTATAAGAGCATGAAGAGTATTCTTTCATCTTACCTCAAAGCATGTGATTTGTGGGATTTGATTGAACAAAATTTAAGGAGTAACTTGCTTAGAAGAATCTGAGAAAAGAAAGAGGAAAAGACACTCGGATTTATCAAGAAGACAATTCATCCTAAGATTTGGAAGAATGTAGGAGATTCAAGATATCCACATCATGTTTGAAAGATGACTAAGGGTGTAGTATCCAAACATGAAGGTGAATTCTTACCCAATGAGTATTGGGTCCAATGTTTGAAGAGGATGAGTGTATAAAAGAGAGTATAGAAAGGCTAATGAATCTCACAACTGCCTCTTCTTTGAATGTGATTACTCCTCTAAAGTTTGGAACTCCATTCTTCTTTAGTGCAATCAACATGGACAACAAAGGCAATGGCATGATTTTATTGATTGGGCTACTCAGCAATGGAAAGACAAGAAGATGACCACTATTATCTTGAAGATCAGTCTCTCTAATACTGTGTATCATCTTTGGAAGGAAAGAAACGCAAGAATCTTTAGAAACCAAACTGCTGAATCTCATATTCTCATCAAGATGGTTAAGCAGTCTATTAGGGAGAGGCTTCTAACTTTGAAGTTCAAGCGTAGCCATCTTCTCCCATCTCAATTTTCCCCTTGGCCATAGACTCATCTGATTCAACCTTCATTCTTTCCACTACCTTCCCACCATGCGAACCAACCAAACACTTGAAGTTACTATCTCTAAAATGTCAGCTCAGAAACCCACTGGAACTTCCTCAGAAGTTTCCAAAGTTTCAGAAGCTTGCACAACCACTAATAGTACAACCTCTACATCACCTCAAAGTAGTCCATGTCTTAAAGGTGGGGAAACAAAATTTAATGACATCCCAAATGGTTCTACAATTTGCGTAAGAATGAAGAGCCAAGCTCAAGTTAGTTTGAAACACAATACTCCTGTCGAGGTTCAAGATTTAGAAGAGGGAGAGCTTGTTCAAAACACTAAGCAACAAAATGCATTTCTAGAGAATAGGAATGCTGTAAAAACAACACTTGAAATTCGAGTACAGTCACAAGAAACTTGTAAATATTTAGCAAAAATGAAGAACAAGGTGTTGGGATATAACAACAATTTAAATTCACTAACAAACACATACAATCGAAGAACAAATCAAGAATATAAAGCAATAAGAAACAAGAAAGAACAAGACACAAATTTTACGTGGTTCGACAATTTGTCTACGTTCACGAAACTGCAGGAATTTCACTATTGAGAGAGTTGAATACAGAGAACGGCTGTATAATCTACCATATTAACCCTAATCACCAAAACAACGAATTTTATATGTCTTACGCACTGGACTATATAACGGGCCCAAAAATTTTTCTTAGGGGCGTTGCCCTCGAACCTCCACGAGGCTTGTCCATGAGCGCTACAGTTTGGGCCTATCGGCACAAGCCTTATCTCTATGAACTAAGCCTCAGAAAATTTTTCATTAAAAAATTACATGACATTACTTCAGATCGGGTCATCATCCAGATCACATATACAAACTAGACTCCACAAAAAAACAACACAAGGTGGTACTAACGCGCCACTAGGTGAGAAAAGATCTAATGATAATTCCACTTCCCAAGAACCTATTGTGCCGTCAAAACAAGGACAGTCTATTACTCCTATGGGTAAGGCTAGCTTGCCAGCAAATACCCCCTCCCAATATCATCATCGGTTGGTGAAAATGTAAAAAGATTGCACAAGCCACATGGAACAGTGTGTTGAAAAGAGGAATTGCTATGGATCCGGGCCATGGAACTCCAACTATGACTCCCACAACCACATGAAATTGACATATTTTGAACCTCAAGGAGGAGAGACCAAAATAGTGGTGGCGCCACCACCAGCGGTTGTAGAAATGGGTAGCAAGGATTGGGAAAATAACTTGGTTGGTTACTTCATTGATAAAAATTTGCCTTTTTCAGTGGTTAAGATGATTGCCCAAAGGATGTGGAATGCACAGGGCCTCACAGTGGTGCTTGCTAATGAGCAAGGTTTCTTCTTTTTCAAATTTGTTGATGACAACTCAAGAACTAGAGTCTTAGAAGATGTCCCCTGGTTATTCTCTGGTAGAATTATGGTCCTCAAGAAATGGCAACCTAGAATGCTTCTGAAGAAGGAAGCACATACTAAAGTACTAATTTGGTGAAATTATATAACTTTCCACTTGAATATTGGAATGAAGAAGGCCTTAGCTATATTTCCATTGCTATTGGGAAGCCACTTTATATTGATGGGCTAATAGAGACACAACAAAGAATTAGCTTTGCTAGGGTATGTGTGGAGATTGATGCTGCTCAAGTTCCCATTGATTCCTTTGAATTGAAAATGCAAGGTACCCAACTTGATCAAGAAGTGGATATTGTAGAAATTATGGTCCAACATCAATGGAAGCCTAAAACTTGTGTTAATTTTTGGCTACATTAGTACGAATTATGCAAGAAATCAAGAGTGGACAAGAAAAGAGAAACAAGCTGACAAAGGCAAAGAGATAGCCTCCACTGTAGAAGTTATCAAAGAGAAGGAGAGTGACGAGGTAGATCAAAGAAGTGTTGATCAAGGAAGCACAAACAATCAAGTGGTGGTTAGTGAGACTACAACTCCTATCAAAGAGATTCATAACACCACCCCTGATCCTCAGGTAACTACATACATCACTACTAGCAAGAAATATGATAATCTTGTTATTGAATTGCAAGGTCCTGTGCAGTTAGATTTGGAAAAATCAGCTTCTCATGAAACAAGTGTATTGGCTACAAAAATTAAGAACATTGATGGTATACCAATTGGACAACAAAGGAAAAAACACAAGTCACCAAATAGGCCACCATCCACCAAGACATAAATGATCAATTGCATGTTGGAATGTTAGGGAACTGAACTCACCCCCTAAACAATTGGAGGTTCAAAAATTTATTTTTGAACAATAACTGGATTTGGTTGGAATAATTGAGACCAAAGTCAGAACTGTTAATAAGGGTAGCATTTTGATAGCTGTCTTCAGAGATTGAGACTATTTTGATAATTATTCCAGTCATATTTTTGTTAGGATTTGGGTTGGTTGGAACCCAAATATCCTCAAGATAACCAAGATAGAAGAAATGGATCAGATAGTACACTGTGAGGTTCAACATCTAGAAAGTAGGATTGTGTTCCTAGTTTCCTTCATATATGGGACCAATGATGACAGAGAAAGGAGGAGGCAGTGGAGTAATCTAGAGTATCATGCTAGAAACAATATCTCTAGACCATGGACAGTTTTGGGAGATTTCAATGTGGTAAGAACTCTGCAAGAAATTGAAGGGGAGAGCAATAGAAGAACAAAGGCCATGGAAGAATTTGAAGAATGTATTCAAAATTTTGAAATTGATGACCTTAGCTTCTTAGGAGTTCTCTTCACTTGGTGTAACAGAAAAGACCCTCAAGATTGCACAATTAAAAACTTGACAGAGTCATGGTAAATAATGAGTGGAATCTGCTATTTACAAGATCATCAATTGAATTTATTACCTCCAGTGTCTCAGATCATACCCCTGCCGTTGTCAAGTTGGGAGAGGGAGCAAACCAAGGAAATGTCCATTCAAGTTTTCAATTTTATGACTGAAAGAAAGGATTTTCTTGATATTGTCAATAATGCGTGGAAAACAATGTGAGGGGAACAAAGTAATTCCAAGTAAGCTAAAAGCTTAAACTACTGAAGTATGAATTCAAGAAAATCAACAGAACTCAAATTGGTGATGTTACTGGTAGAGCTAATGAAGTAAGAAATGCACTAGCTGAATGCCAGAGGAAACTTGATGAAAAGCCGTTGGACCATGACCTTAGGACTCAAGAGAAGGAGTTGATTAGGAAATTCTTTGAGGCAATCAAAATTGAAGAAGAATTCTTAAGACAAAAATCCAGAATTCAATGGCTCGAAGCTGGTGATCAAAACACTTCTTTTCTCTTCAGAGCCATCACAAACAATAGGAACAAGTCTAGGATAACTACTATTAAAAGACACGATGGAACCATCGTTCAAGGGGACTTGCAGATCAAAGAAGAAACAATCAATTATTTTCAAAATTTGTTTAGAAGCAACGGTCATCAGTCTACTGCTAGGCAAGCAACAATAGAGACCTTATCCAACACACTATTTTAGAGGATCAAACTAGAATGCTATGCAAAGAGGTTCCAAGAGCTAAAATTAAAGTGGTATGTTTTTCTCTCCATGCTAATAAAGCCCCTGGCCCATATGGATTTAAGGGATGTTTCTTTCAGACGGCTTGGTCAATTATTGGGGAAGATATTATTTCTGCTATTCAGGAATTCTTTATCACTTGTGAAATGCTCAAGGAAATCAACTCTACAATCATCTCACTTATTCCAAATGTGCCAAACCCCACTACTATGAGTGACTACAGGCCAATTTCTTGTTGCAACACCCTTTGTAAGGTTATTTCAAATATCATTGCCAATAGAATTAATCCATTTTTGCTTGGGCTTATTAGTCCTTTTCAATCTGGTTTTATAGCTGAAAGAAGAATAGGGGATAATATACTCTTAGTCCAAGAGCTTATGAAGAATTACCATAAGGATGATGAGCCACCTAAGTGTGCAATAAAAGTGGATCTAATGAAGGCTTATGATATACTTGAATGGGGCTTCTTGATTGATACTTTAGCAGCTCTCAAATTTCCTCTGATGATGATCAACTGGATTAAAGCATGTATTACATCACCTAAGTTTTCTGTCTGTGTTAATGGTGAATTAGTTGGTTATTTCCCTAGTCAAAGGTCTTAGGTAGGGGGGATCCTATGTCCTCATTTCTTTTTGTCATTGTAATGGAAGTTCTGACATGGATCCTAATAAGAAAAATCCAAACAACTCAAGGGTTCAAATATCACTGAAGATGCAACAAACAAAGAATTGCTCAATTGAGCTTTGCAAATGACTTTATCATGTTTTGTCATGGTGATATTACATTTGCTAAAGTGTTGAAGGCTTCTTCTTTGGAGACTTTTGAAGATCTTTCAGGCCTTAAAGCTAATCCACTAAAGAGCAATATCTTTCTTTCTGGAGTCTCAGAGGGCCAGCAGCTACAATTAGTGGAGTGTTTTTGATACCCCATGGGCAATATACCAATTAGGAAGGTTACAACTCATCCATTCATTCCTCTCGAATATTCAAATCTTCTGGTCTACTCACTTGATGCTACCCAAGAGAGTCCTTAACAATGTTGAACAGAAACTAAGAGCTTTTCTTTGGATAGGAGCTGAGCTTAGGACAGTTGGAGCTAAAGTATAATGAAAGGATGTGCGCCTACCAAAACAAGGTGGATTGGGAGTTAAGAATCTAAAGGCTTGGAATAAAGCATTAATGCTCAGACACCTTTGACATTTAATCTCTGATGAAAACAACATTTGGTCTAAATGGGTGAGGGACTGTTATCTGAAAGGAAGAAGCATCTGGACTGTCAAACCCCCACAAATTTGTTCATGGAATTGGAGGAAACTATTGAAGATAAGGGATTTTGCTAGACCTTTCTTTCTCCATATTATTGGCGATGGGAGAGAAACATCACTATGGTTTGATAATTGGCATCCTGCAGGACCACCAATACTTAGATGGACTCCTATAATTATGTACAATTCTGGCCTCAACAAGAATGCTAAAGTATGCCACATTATACATGGCAATCAATGGAGATGACCTAGGGCTAATGCTAGAAACAACAGAGAGTTGCTACAAATAGAGGTATCTATGCCAACCTGTTCTCCTAGACCTAGAATGAAGGATGTAGTTAAATGGTTGC
This sequence comes from Ilex paraguariensis, assembly GCA_963454935.2. Classification (NCBI taxonomy): domain Eukaryota; kingdom Viridiplantae; phylum Streptophyta; class Magnoliopsida; order Aquifoliales; family Aquifoliaceae; genus Ilex; species Ilex paraguariensis. The sequence continues at coordinate 118,640 of CAUOFW020001040.1, read as the reverse complement.
TAACCCCCAATGGCTCCTTCTCCTCTTCTTCTGCCCTAGAGGAATTAAGGTATAAACAACCTATGGTTCCCTGGTATAAGCTTCTATGGTTTAGTTAATGTATACCAAAGATGAGTTTCATACTTTGGCTTGCCTTTAAATGCAGACTTTCAACCAAGGATCGTATTCATAGCTATATGCAAAGTGTGGATTTAATTTGTGTCTTGTGTAGGGTAGCTCCTATAACACACTATCATTTATTCTTTGACTGCACCTACTCAGAAAGGATCTGGAAACATGTACTAAAGAAGTGCCACCAGTCTTGGCAACAATTACCTTGACAAGATTTTATTATCTAGTCAGCCAACAATTGGAAGGGGAAGAATCTTGCCACTGTGATCAAGAAGCTTTGTCTTGCTGCAACAATATATATGATATGGAATGAGAGGAACCAAAGAATATTCAAGAATCAGTAGAAGGATCCTATGATAGTACAAGAAGTAATCATTAATACTGTCAGGAACAAATTAATGTCTCTGAAGATTAAGGAAGATATAGAGAATAAAAGACTTGCTCACTCGTGGCATCTGCCCAATTCTCTTTTTGTTTATGATGTAGATTCTATGCTAATTACATAGAATGTTTTTGTTAAAATATTTGGAGAATACCAAAAGTAATTAGCATTCTCTTCAGATTTTCTCTGTTTTTGTTTGTGAATGGAACTTGTTTTGCAAGTTTTAGGCAGACAAGTGATGCTCTTACTTGTAAATTCTCCTTAGATATCAATACACTGTTTACAAAAAAAAAAAACTTTGAGCTTATTTTAGTTTATCTTTTGAGCAAGGTATATATATGCACGATTACAAGTACATAATGTATATAACAAATTGCATCCAGTTCATATATACTAAATAGGAATGAAACATTCTTTATTTTTTATTTTTCTTGGAAAGCAAAATAAAATCCATTAGTATCTAATATGATGTACATGTGGGTTGGATGTCCTAAGCATGAGGGGTGCTTAATCAGTGATAAAGTACCCTTTACAGAGTTCACAAAATATCCAACGTTGAATTGGCTCATTATGAAATTATTCTCATCCTAGCCTTAGCAATCCCGGTATGTTTTACCTACACATGATTTTTGCATATATTATTGTTGGAAAGAGGTTAACTGTAGACAGCCTAACCCTCAATTTGAAGAGATTAAGGGTTTGTTTAGTTTGTGTTTTAGATACACATATTCAAAAACTATTTTTAGGGAGAGAATTCGAAAATTGTTTTTGGTATTTTTTTGTTGCAAAACTTGTTTGATTATATAATTCCAAAAACAGTTGTGCAAAACAAAAAATAGAAAACCTGTTTGGACAATAAGACAGAAAATAATGAAAATAGAGATGCTGTTTGGATTGAATGTTTCACAGGAAAACATTTCAATATGTTAAACTTGATAAAAATTAACATAAAAGCATATTACAATGAAAAAAAATAATATAAACATCAATGTTCTACTCATACAATTATATTACAAGTTCTAAAATAATACAAACCATTGTTCATATATAAAAGTTCCGCATTATATTACAACGATAGTGGTGATCACTTCTCCACCGTGTTGATCACAAGTAAAAACAAGAAGACAAAACACAAAATGACATTACAACCATAACATACAAAAATGAGCCAACTCTTAGGATCGACAACAGAGTCATAAAGGTCTTATAGCATTATCCATGTGCTGTACAATTTATCCCAAAAAAAAAAAATACCATTAACATGTATTCCAATCAACATACTACATAACTGAAACACACCATGTAGCTCATGTCATCACACAAAAAATATAGAGTAATGCTAAATGGACTTAAAAATTAGGCTTGATAATCACAATCATTAAATATGTAATGAGTCATAATAAATACTAGTACCCACAGTGAAATCAATGATTGTAATTATTAATCTACTTTTTAACTCTAATTTTTTAGTCCATGTAACATTACTTAAGAATATAATATCCAACGCAAATAGTGTATTAAACAGATAATCGATTTGTTATCACCTGTTTAATACACTATTTATATTATTCTTTTGTGCAACGTTTCTCATATTTAAAACTTCTATAGATATGTTGATGGTGGGGCCGACTTGAGTTGGATTCTCACCTGTCACTCAACAGCTGCCCCTTTCTCTATAGAATGATAATTTTAATTTGTTTCGAAAAAAGATTTAGTAGAATTTTGGGTGAGGTGAATTCACCCGAAAGTGATGTGGTTCACCTGATCAATGAAAGAGGACTATTAATAATTAAGAGCCAAACAACAACTAAGTATAATGGATGCAAATGTTTCCAAAGGACTTTTTGATTGCCCGACATGAGTGCCTGCAACTACCGAAAGGTCAATAACGATAATGAAAGGCCAAATCAATGATATATTTTGTTGCTTCCTTGGGGTCTTGATGATGCATGTTGTTTTGTTCCCATGGGTCCTCAAAAAGTAGAAGAGTAGCAGCTGTGATTAAAAGAAAAATACTACACATCTCAACTAAAATTTAAAAATTACAATTCAAATGTATATTATCGATTAGATCAGTGTTAGATGAGTATGTATCATTGAAAAAATTGATAAAATTCTTTCATCCAAAAATGGGGAGATGGCAAGATTCTTTCCAAGCTCTAGGGGCCCAAGGCAAGGTGATTCCCTTTCACCTAACCTCTTTATTCTGGCCATGGAAGTGTTTAATTCTGTCATACAACAACAAATTATCTCTAATCCTTCTTTCAGGTTTCATTGGAGATGTAGAAAGATTGCTCTTACTCACCTCCTTTTTGTTGACGATGCCTTACTTTTGAGTCATGGAGATGCTCAATCTATAAGAGTATTGAAAGCTGTGCTTGACCAGTTTCAAGCCCTCTCTGGACTTAGAGCTAAACCCTTGAAAAACAATGTATTCATGTTTGGGATGTCTGACGAGGCAAAAGACCACACTACTAATATTCTTGGATTCCAAATTTGTGCTTTACCTGTGAGATATTTGGGGATCCCCTTGGTGCCAACTAGATTCAAGAGGCAGTATTGTGATGCTCTGATGGAAAAAAATGGAGTCCAGGGTGAAAAGTTGGGCCAATAGGTTTCTATCTTTCATTGGAAAGCTTCAATTGATTACCTTTGTGCTCAATAGCACCCAAAATTTCTGGTCAGCCCATATTTTTATTCCTTAACAAGTATTTGATGAATTAAAAAGAATTCTTAGGTCATTCCTTTGGAAGGGGACTGAGCTCAAGCCCACAGGAGTCAAAGTGGCATGGGAGGACATTTGCAGACCTAAGAAATAAGGGGGATTGGGGGTTACAAGACTCAATGAGATGAATCTTGCACTGATGATGAGATATTTGTGGATTTTAATTACTGACAAAGAAAGCCTCTAGGCCAAATGGATCCATTCTTACCATTTTAGAGGCAAAAACATCTAGGAAGTTAAGCTACCTCGCTCTAATTCTTGGAAATTAGCTAAACTTCTTGAAACTGAGACCAATGGTTAGACCTTTGATTCAACATGTTATTGGCAATGGAGTGAATACTAGCCCTTGGTTGGATAATTGGCACCCCCATGGTCATCTTCTACTTAAATGGAGTGATAATATTATTGAATATGCATGGTTACCTAAGGATGCTAAAGTGGCTGCAATCGTTGTCAACAACAAATGGTCATAGCCTTACACAGGTACACCTAAACTCTTAGAGATTTCAAATTATATGCCTACATATATTCCTCTATCAAATAAGGAAGGCCAAGTGAAGTGGACTATAGCAGCAAATGGGCAATTTTCTTTTGTTTTTGCTTGGAATCATCTTAGGACCCATGGGCAAGAGGTTTCTTGGCACCATATGTTGTCATATGGAAAATACATACCTAGGATGAGCTTCATACTATGGTTAACAATCAAGGAAAGGCTAAGCACTAAAGACAAAATGCAAAAATTTGAGCTCAATGTTAAAGTGACATGTATCCTCTGCAGGCATGACATGGAATCTCACTCTCACCTCTTTTTTAGATGTCAATTTTCACAAGATATTTGGCTTTATCTGGTGTAACTGTGTGGTGAACAAGTCCTACCGAGCTCTTGGCAAACTTTCATAACTTATGCAAGTCAAAGTTGGAAAGGTAAATCACTTGACAAGGTGTTAAAGAAGTTGTGTTTGGCAACTACTGTGTATATAATATGGAAGGAAAGGAATAGAAGGCTCCATACAAACCAGTTTAGAGATTGTAAAAATCTTGTGAAGTGTGTCATGCAAATCATCAAAGATAGGTTGGTCACACTCAGATTCAAGAGTTCTCCCCAAAACTTGTCACTCCTCCAAGTTTGGCAGCTATCTAGCAGTGGCTTAAGTTCAGTTGGTTGAGACAATTTTTTGTCCTTTTCAATTGACTGCTATGTTGTTCATTCATCACCTAGTAGTGGTCTTTTGATCTAGGTTATGCCAATATAGGATTTGATTGGACCCATAATCAATCCAAAGGTTATAGTGAATTAAGTTAGTAAATTAAGTCCCAATAATAGTGCTCTTTTAAAAAAAAACCTAATTTTCAAATATAGCATTAATAGCTATTTAACGAACTGAGCTATTCAAGATTGGTGTTGATTTATTCAAACTCGTTTATATTTAAAAAAATTAAGAAAATATTAAGAAATTCTTAAGCATGTTTAATTTTGAGGTTGAGCTAGAAATGTGTCACATGACTCAAGCTCATCAAATAAAATTGAACCAAGTTAAGCTATGCCGAGCTTAAATAAGATTTTGGATGTCGGATTCGGCCCTAGACCTTGGACCCTAACCCGACTCCAAGCTCCAAACCCGAACCCAATCCCAGACCGTAGAACTAATTTTGACTTGGACTTGGACCCAATCCCAAACTCCGAAAATGGTCACTACCCTAGATCCGGACTCCACCTCAGATCCTGGGTGGACGTGGGGTGGTGGTGATGGGGGTTTGCTAGTGATAGTGACAATGAGTGATGATAGTTGGGAATGCAAAATAACACTAAATATTAAAGATGACAAATCCTATACCGTTGGGATTACGCATTTTATAGTAATGAGAATGAATTTTCAGTACTACATTATTAAACATTGGGATGAGTATTAGTTACGAAGTTATAGTCATTCTATTTTCATTCATCATTATCAGTTATCAAGTACTGAGTATAGTATTATTCCAATTATCATGCCATATTTTTCTTGTAATGATTTTAGACCATCTAAAATGATTTTACATCAAGTAGGTGATTTAGAAAGAAAGAAAGAAAAATGGATCAAAAGAGATCTCAATCCTTCCTGATGCTAGCTTTGCTCCTACTGCTATATCACCAGAAATGGGAAAGACTACAGTTCTAATTCGGTATTTACCGAAATTTATAATTTTTTAAAATCAAGTTACGAACGATCTTAAAATATTAGGATCGACAATAAAAGTAATAATTTTTAAAAATAAAATTACAGTTTTTAATGGTCAAATTAAAATTTTAAAAGTAAAATTATAACCAATCAAGAGTGTTCATGATTGTTCGCAATATCTAAAGATCGACCATTAATTACCTTAAACAAGTGTAACTTTTACTACACGGCTGGAATTTTTTTTTTTTCTGGGTACCGTAGGATTTTCGCCTACCGTTATAGCATCATTTAATACTCCTATATTGATCAAATGAAACTAATTAATGTTAGGCATCAACTTGTAGCATGTTTGTATGGTCATTAGGATTTTACGTGTACATTCTCCCTGTTTAACAAGTGTTGTGATGCAGCTAACCTCTCGTTGTTGGGCAAGTGTCTCGAGCACAACCTCAGGTACCCGTGATCAAACAAACATTTATAGAAGTCTGGCAGTGTCCTTACAAAAAGGAAGTCACAACCTATTGAAACAAGAAGAAGTCTAATACAAGTGAAGGAATTCTAGGGAAAGTATTTACTATTTTACAAAAGTGATTTATTTATGCATCACAACATATAAATAATACGCTTTTATATACATTATACTTAATATTGATATGTGCAATCATGTTTGGAGAAAAGAAATAAATTTGGATAAGAAAAAAAGTAAAACAAAAGCGAGTTCTGTTAAAATTACACTAGTGTTACTTCCAATACATTCCTTAACGTAAGTCATTGCTAGAATTATAATGCCTAGCTTGCCAAAAAATTCAATCCTATGTTAGTTCTGTTGGAGATTATATATATCTCATGAAGTTGATGTCTTGGTCTAATAATAGAAATAAGACCATTAAGGCGTAGACGCTAGTGTTTGAATCTCGTGATTCTCACTTATAGTATATTACAAAAATAAATTCGGGGACCTACATTACATGCTTTTTTATCGTTCAATAATTTTGACACACATGATCAGTACTAACAGTACAAAAAGAAATTCGGGGACCTACATTATATGCCTTTTCATTGTTCAATATTTTCGGCATGCATGATCAGTATGAGAGGAGGTGTAGGGTGGGCTTGGGGTGGCCTGAAGAGGTGGGTGCAGGGGTGCCGCCCTCATTACGTTATGTTGCATACTTACTTTGAATCTGAAGAATTGAATGCCATCTTTTGTGGGATCAATCATTCAAAACTTATGCAGGCAAAAATTCCAAAATACCAATCGTAGCATAGGTTGCACGATATAACTTGAAAAACTTAGTATCTTTGGAGCTTGGGGTTTAGATTGGAGAAAACTTTGAAGAATATCTATCAGAATATGGATATTCAAATGACTAATCTCTTGTATACGAACAACAAGATTTCTCATAAACACAATCATACTATTTGAACTTAATTTATTTGTCTAATACACTGAAAAATTTTGATTTGCAAAAATTATATTTGTATATAAACCCATTCCGAGGCTAAATATAACAGTAAATTAGGTTAGTAATCATACCAAAGCAGACCTTTTGTTTTATTTATGTGCCCTTTATTTTCTTATATATTCATATAAACATAATATAGGAATAGACATAAAAATCATGGTTTATGGAAGCAACTTGGCATGCGTAAAGCCGTTTTCTACTTTTTTCTTATGGCCTGTTGTACGTCCTTATTTCAGATAGGCATTCTCAATTATTCAGGGTTGGGGTGGGGCTGCATATATATATATATGGGTGTCATTCATTGAAGGTACTATCTCAGTCAGGCCAAGCAGATGGACCCTACCCATGTTGCAGAGTCGGGATGTATATTGATGATGATAAGGGTACACGTACTACACTGGCCAGGAGGACAAAGCAGTGATGGAGACGGGTTATCCATAGGTTCTGTGGCATGTAACTGAATTTTCCATGGAGCCAAAAGAAAAGAGTTTTTTTAATGATGATTTCATTACGTTAAGCCATGCAATGAGAGTTTGATTTGCCAAGACAAACAAGAATAGTGATTCATCCAAAAATATTGACAAAACGGGTCGTATATTAATTTTAAACAATCTCATTTTGTCGTAATTCACGTGATTGAATTGTAACATTTGATGGGCTAAGCCCAAGGGTCTATTTTAAATTACAAATCCGGTTTGAGTTTATAGCTCAATTCCAAGAAATTCATCAAGTCCAGCCTAATATGGTCAATCCGTTCAAACTCATCAAGTTCGAGGAGCTACATCAGCAGTGGAGCATGCAAGGGTCATCCAAGAGTCTCCTCCTAGCCACCTTGGAGTAAGGGTCATCTAAGAGTCTTCTCCTAGTCACCTCGGAGTAAGGGTCATCTAAGAGCCTCCTCTTAAGTCACCTTGGAGTAAGGGTAAACCGTCTTGGAATAAGGGTCACCCAAGAACCTCATCCTTGCTGCCTTGAAGAGAGTCAACTCTCACCTCATCCTTTGACCGAGTCCTATAGATAGTACTGTAACTGCCTTGCCCGTTGACAAGAGGTCGCCACCTCCGCCTCTGCCAGATCAACTATTTAATTACTATTAAATCACCCAAATCCGATATAACCACTAGACTATTTATTCAATTACTATGCGTTATAAAACAACTATAAATTGTAAGCTCCACCAACACTTGGGAGGCATCATCATACTCAGTCAAACACAATTCTTCTCTCCCTCTCTAAGCTTGTAACTCTCTACTCTCCCTACACACTTGAGTTAATAAAGTACCTGGAAACCCTTGCCATTCAAAGTAGACGTAGATCACATTGACCGAACTACTATAAACTTTATTTTTTTTCTCCTTCTACTTATTTATTACAGTTTGTACTGCTTACTTGACTAGTGATGTGCAAACCAATTGATGCATCATCAGTTTGACGCCGTTTGTGGGAACAACAAAATTATCACTTCTAAACACTTTCTTTGTTGAATCTATGGCGATCACCATCAGATCGATGAATCAACCTGAGGATAATCCAGCACAACAGGAAGAGGTTGCTCCTCCACTAACCAATCCTATTTCGAATGCGCAACAGATGCTAGAAACAATGCAGCAACTTATAGCTCAGAACCAGCAGATTTTACAACTGATGCTCGCTGGATGACAAGGAGAAGCACAACTTGTAATACCCCAAGTCAAAGGAGTTCCACACCCTGTGCGTCAAGGAGTTCCCCACTTGGGGGTGCCTCACACAAGAGAGCCCACTATGAAGGGACTCTACCACTAAGGAGTTACCTCACTCGTTTTAATGAGGAGGTCCTCCAAATCAAGGAGCCCAATGACAAAGTCACCACCATGATTGCCTTCCTAAGAGGCCTCTGCTCATTGAGTTTCCTCTTTTCAGTAATAAAACGACCACCAAAGAGTATGACAGAATTATTGGCAAAAACTCAAAAATATATGAATGTTGAGGACATCAACTTGTCCAGAGGTGGTGAAACATCTCAACGGTCGCCACAATCTTGACCTACCTCTACTCTGATCTCAAGCAAGCAGCCTATCTCCAACTGCGCGGCTCTCTCGCGGATCGCCAAAAACTTGACCTCTTCTCTACTCTCAAGCAAGTAGCATATCCCCAGCTTAGCGGCTCTATCGCAAGTCGCCAAAAAAGTTTGGTCTATCTCTGTTTTGCTCTCAAGTAGGCAGTCTATCTCCAGCTTAGCGGGTCACCAAAAACTTAGTCTGCCTCTACTCTACTATACTCTTAAGTAAGCAGCCTATACCTCAAGTTTAAGAACTCTCTCATGGTCAGCAAAAGTTCGATCTCAAAAGGTGTAGCTCTCTCACGAGCAATTCTCAAACTCTATCTTTTTTCTCACGCAAACAGCCTACCCCTCTCTCCAGATTAAATGTCAATAATCAAACCTCTACCTTTATGTGCCCATCCGGCACTGTCGCCTCGTTGTCGTAGCTCTCCAACGCCTAACACCTAGCACAAACAAGGCCTGATTGTGCCAAGAACCCATGGCTAACTGCGCTATGCCCAATGCCTCGCCAGGCTCATCCAGCGCAATAGCTCCTCTAGTGCAGTGTAGTAGCCCTTCTGCGCGCCCAACCAATGCAATAACCCCTCTTGTGCGCCAGACAACACAGCTACTCTCCTGTGCGCACGGCCAGCTCGCCCACTAACACCGCTGCACGGTTCACCTCCCGACACCCAAGCATTGGCGCCCAACATGCCATCTCGCCAAGTAGAGCTCGCCCACGGGGGACCCTCCTCAGTAGAGCTCGCCCATAAAGACCTCTACCCAGTGGAGCTAAACCAAGGGAGCTTGCCAGGTTCCTTGCTCGCTCAAAGCTCCATCCTCGCCAAAACTCTTCAAAGCTTGCCTAATTGGCTGCACCGGTGCGCTTGCACCACCATCGGTGCCCAGCCTAGCCGCCTCACGCCCATCTCGCCCACCTCTATAGCCTGCTCGCCCAACTCGCCTAAGACATCCAAAGGACCGCCCATCTCCGTGGCCTAGGCGCCCAATTCTAGGCTCTCCTAGGTAGCCCCCTAAACTTTTTGAGTTGTTGGCCCATCCATCAGGAGTGTAGCAGCACACGCCCAAGCTGCACGCCAAAAGGAGCTCAGCTCCCTTCCAGCGTCGGTGCCCCCTTCATGGTCATCAAGAAGCGACCCAGACACCCTACCCTTAGCAGCGGCACCCATAGTGATGTGGGCTTCGACGCCTCCTTCTCCTCCTTCGATAACTTGCATCCCTCATTCCTCAATCGACATGGCCTTTGAAAATGCTCAAACTCAAGAAGCTCCTTGAAGGATTTTGGGGAATAAAGCTCTCATCTTCTCTCAAGATTGAGTGGAATGGGTGGAATGGGAAAGAAGCTCCCTATTTATACCTAGGGTTTTTTAAAATCCTATTGAAGGAAGGAAAAGACAAAAAAAAACCCCCCAAATTACAACCTAGGGCTCTTCAAGAATCCAAAAAAGGAAAGGAATGAGGGAGTTTGTATAGTCAATGGAGTCCTACAAGTAAAAGGAGCCCGCTGGAAGGGAGGAGGTCGCCGAACAAGAAGAGTTTTCAAAAAATTCGGATTTAAAAAGGGTTCCACGCTATTTTGACAGTAACTTTTGATCTGAAATTCTAAACGAGGCTTATTATATATCAAATCAAATCTTTCGACGAGCCCTACAAAACTCACTGCCTTTGTCAATGAAAGACACTATAAAAGGTCCAAAAAGGGGTCAAAAACAGCTGTTTTGGCCTTTCATTTTTTTTAAAAAAAATCAACTACCTGCTCGCCTAGGACACTACCTACTCGCCCAGAAGCTACCTACTTAGCCAAAACCGTGCACCTAGCTCCATACTTGCTATTTTGACCTTAACTTTTGTTCCGTTACTTCAAATGGGCCCCATAATATATCAAATCAAATGTCTTGGCGAGTCCTACAAGACTCGGAGCTAAACGCTATTAAAATTCTAAAAAAAGGTCTAGAAGCACATGTTTTGGCCTCTTGAAGTTTTTTCAGTTATGTCGGTCAACCAAAAATTCAAATTCAAACTGAATGTCCTCTTTTTCAAGTTTCGTTAGTCGCAGGGCACTGGGGGACAAATGATGGGTCAAGTCCAAGAGTCTCCTTCTAGCCACCTTGGAGTAAGAGTCATTTAAGAGTCTCCTCCTAGCCACCTCAGAGTAAGGGTCATCCAAGAGCCTCCTCTTAAGCCACCTTAGAGTAAGGGTCATCCAAGTGCCTCCTCCTAACCGTCTTAGAGTAAGGGTCACCCAAGAGCCTCATCCTCGCTGCGTTGGAGAAAGTCAACTCTCACCTCATCCTTTGACCGAGTCTTATGGAGAGTATTGTAACTACCTCGCTCGTTGAGAAGAGGTCGCCACCTCCACCTCCGCCAGATTAGCTATTTAATTACTCTTAAATCATCCTAATCCGTTATGACCGCCAGACTAGCTATTCAATTATTATGGGTTATGAGACAACTATAAATTATAAGTCCCGCCAACATTTGGGGGTATCATCATACTTAGTCGAGCCCAACTCTCCTCTCATTCTCTAAATTTGTAACTCTTTACTCTCCCTAAGCACTTTAGTTAATAAAATATCTGACGACCCTTGCCATTCAAAGTAGATGTAGGTCACGTTAACCGAACCACTATAAACCTTATCTTCTCTCCCTTTACTTATTTACTACATTTTGTGATGCTTACTTGACAGGTGGCGTGCAAATCAATTTGTACATCATTAACATTTTTTAAGATATTAAAAAATATAACATTGTCATTTTCCCTCCATTTTTATTGCTATGTTTGTCCCCAACTTTCATGCAAGCAATTTATTCTAATATAGGTAAAAGTCTAGATACTACATCTATCAAGTTCTTCACCAACAATAATGAATAAAGGACAACCAAAACAAAGGAGCCCTCTTTAGAATTTTGGGAGTACGTAGTGATCTGCATCACTCAAAAGTTTAGTTACCTTGGTTTAATTTGTATTTTTACTTTTATAGTAGTGCAAAAATATTCTAATCTCTAAGGGTGTAGTAAAGTTTAAAATTATCTAAACTTTCAATTTGTGAGTATTATATTTGATGGTGTGGAAAATTTGCGACTATAATGCAAGGTAGAAATTAAGTTGAAGAGCTTTCCGATAACAAGGCAAGTATATGATTGGGAATTGCTTGAACTGAGAGCTCAAGAACCAAGTAGAAGATGAGGGTATTTCTTTTGTGTGTGAAGTGAATATCGTGATCAAGAACACAATAAATTCAATGGTTCACCTAACTGAAGACTTTGACTAATTCACTTTAATAGAGTCTCTTACTCACTAGTTTGTATTGCTTGGAGAAGACGATTGTTACATCTTTTCTTGGGTGTGTATACAATTGCTCACTTGTCCTATTCAGAGTTAGGGTTAGCCTACTCATACTAGTTGGTAGAGTGGTCCTTCTGTCACCATGGGGTGGTCCCCTCTAGTTTGTTAGGATAGTGAAGGAAATATTTGACTGTCAGATGCTACATTCCCCTAGGTAGAAGGTGATGATGTGGCTTTTGACGACTCTATCTTCTGGTGGTGACTGATGTTGGACATTCTTCTTTGTTCTCCTTCTTGGAGTGGTCTGAATAGCAACCTCTTGACTGCTCTTGCCTGTTTATGACTAAGTCGGGTCGAGCTGTGTCTGAGCTGGACCATTCTATCCTCGTGTTGATTAATCAAGACCTTTGTCCTATTGGCTGACGATCCTCTTGTTGAGCTATGGTTCTGCTCCTTGATGTGCTCTTGATTTTGGTATCATTAGTTGCCCCCCAGTCTCGAGCTTGAGCTACCTTGTTTGGTCGTTGGTTGGGTCTCACCTTTTCACTTATGTTGAAGAGGTTATTCTACTTTTTCGTGTCTACTCCTGGGATTACGGGTAACGAAGTAGACGTGATGGGATGATTGTCTTGTTTTATTGTTGCAATACAGATATGGAATACACAATGCTATTTTTTCCTTTTGATATGTGTAAACCCCACCCTTTTGTCTTTATATATGTATGTAGGTTTAAGTAGCAATTATTATTTCTTTGAAATGTTAATATGGAAAAATTTGAGGAAATAGTAGTTAAAAATCTAGTTTAGCTTGCAAATATATGAAATCGTGGTAATAGAATTGGTACCAACTAGGATTGATGTACAAAATCATGTTGAATAAGCTTGGGATGGAATTGAAAGGGTTTGAAATAAAAAATAGAGGAAATAGAAAAATTTGGACAGGACCTACCGGTAGTACGTTGTCCTGTGGATCTGAACTACCGTTAGTCAACAGGTAGTAAATGTCTAGTGGATTCGAACTACCGGTAGTCAACAGGTAGTAAGTGGCTAGTGGATCCGAATTACCGGTAGTCAACAGGTAGTAAAGGTCCAGTAGATCCGAACTACCGGTAGCTCAACAGGTAGTAAGTTTCCAGTGGATCCGAACTACTGGTAGCTCGATATGAATTACCGGTAGACCGTTAAAAAATCAGAATTTTTATGTTTTAAAACCAATTTTCACTCCATTTGCTCTCATTCTTTCACACCACTCTCATCCCACACCTCTTAGAACCCTAATAGAAAGACTTAGAGAGGAAGAAAGAAAAGAGAAACAAGAGTTTTAAGGGTGATTCAAGATCAAATCTTCTTGTCCTCCACACTAAAACCAAGGAGAAAGGTAGAGTTTTCTTTCTATTCTCTTACATTGAGGCTAGAGCTTAATTATATGTATTCTTTTGACTTTAAATCTTATATATATGCTATGAAATCATCTTTCCTTGGCCTTTTACAATTATTAGTGTGTTTAAAACAAATTTAGGGTTGAATGCCCATGAAATCTCATTTTCTTGATATAAAACCCTAGTTTTCAAAAGAGATGGACTTTCTTCTTAATTCTTCCTTTGTTCTTGACTTTGAAACTTTAGTGCTTTATTTTGAGTACTAAGATGATATTGATAATGATCTCTTGCATTTTCCTCATATGTTCTATTGAAATACTACATGTGAAATTGAGGATTTATGGAATTGTTTGTTATTTGAAAAAATTATTGGTATTGTATCTCTTGTGTGGTTGTTGGATAAACATGAGCTACTATTGACTAGGTATCTTGGAGTGTGTAGACGTTTTCTTACTCCGTGTGGATTTGAACTTTTTTTACCACTCGTAGTGTGGTTAGTGCCTTGCAAGAACTAAACCATTATCGCTCACGGGATATCGTGGAAAAAAGGTTTAGTATCCTGCTCTTTGGTTGAATACGTCACTGCCATGGTGTTTGCAAACGCCCTTCCTAAATGTTGGATATCTTTGCGAGGATTTGTGTGGATTGTACGTAGGCTAAGATATTTTTGATGGTATTCATGCGAGATCTTACTTCAGACCAGAGATACGAATACAATGGTGGGTTATTGTTCATTGTACCAGAAATAATTTATACAAGAATTTTGAAAAGTATAAGAATCCGCAAGAAATTGGGAGAAACGGTTTATGGTGGAGTGAATTATTAGTTGTATATTGGTTTCACTTATGCATTAAATTAATACTATTACTTAAACTTGAGATTTGTTTAAATGTCCATGTTTTATTGTAAAATTCATATATGCTATTTGTGAAAGGTGACCGACCTTATTTATATGTTTTTCTAAACCTTGTTCGAGTTTAGGAGGAATATTGTTACAAAACTTAGTGCTCCCCCTTTACAAACTATACTTTTTAGATTGTGGTCTAGAAGAAGAGTTCAGGGTTGAGGAGCCGACACATTGAGAAGCTCCACTAGATGAGCTCATGGATCCCGAGGTGGATGTCTAGAGTTATACTCTCCTAGGTGCAAGACTAGAAAATTTCTTTTGGGACTATGTAAAGACTAATCTTTTGTTATTCCGCTGCAAGTTTAAATGTGATTGTTTTGGGATGTAATTATCACAGTCGATCACATTCTTTTGGGATGTAATGGCCATGGTTGACCTATTCTTTTGGAATAATATTATAAATGTTATATTTGATGGATGAAATTTCTTTAATGATGAAATTATTTAGTTGCTCTCATGATGTGAATAGTTTATAGATTGTAATGTCGTCTAATGTGGGTTTTGGGGCTTTACAATATGTGCCAACAAGGGGGCGCCGCATTGGTATAGATAGAGACATTAAATGCAATTAGATTGAATCGATTGTGTGATATAATAGAGAACCACCAATCTCGAAATATATTTTAATTCTTCCCCTTAATTTTTTTCCCTTGTCTTTTCCCCTTCCTTCAGAATGCCATCGGTTTTCTGAGAGTAAAGGAGAAAATATTGGCAGATAGCAAATTCCCGAAACCAAGAGTTCGGTTCCTTACAACTTGAGCTTTTTTTTTTCTTTTTTTTTTTGTGTTCTTCACTGTTTTCGTTAATTAGGTACGTTCTTCCCCTTTTCCCCTTACAACTTGGATCGATTCAACCCAAGGTGGTGGTCACAAGGCCTCCACTTTCTTCTTCTTCAGTTTTGCTATTTCAAAGATTTTAGCAATTCTTTAGATTTTCTTCCCGTTTTTACGGACCAATCTAAGGTTTCCAGGGTCCTTCTTCTTCATGACTGGTGTCTGGACCCTCATGCTATCAAGGATAGTTCTTCTTTTTTGCCCTAATTTTATCCTTAGTTAGAATGTACAGTGCCTCGATTCATAGGTATGTTTGATCCCCATGAGGAAGTGGTTGATTCGGACATAAAAAATATTTTCGATGAGAATCCCTTAGCTTTAATACGTTCCAATGAGACTTCTCGCCTGAGGAGACGATTTAGGAGGGGAAAAAGAGGACAAGCAAAAGAAAAATAATTCCTTGTAAAATCAAGGAAGTTTCATCCCTTAAGGTTGGCACCTTAATTAGGGCTCAGGACCTTCAGGGTCTGAATGTCACCTTGATCCAGAGTCACCTTACTGAGAGTAGAGCTTGTGAGATTGGGGAACTTTATAGCTTTCAAAATGAGGTTGTCATAACCATCCCTTCCAAAGTCAATTGATATAATATCTACCTTCTAGAGAAAGTCTATTTCTTCTAATTAACTTTTGAATTAGGCTTATTGTTTCCCATGAACCCTCTTCATCCGAGATGTTCTTCGTTTCTTCAACATTTGTCCAGCTAGGATGTCCCCTAATGGTTGGGGCTTATTGGTGGGCTTGCTAGTTTATGGGGAAAAAATTAATCTTATCTAAGGATAATGTCACACCCCCACCTTGGATCACATAGGGTGGGCGGCGGACCGGCTACCAACGCCTTAACCAACCAACCATGTGTATAATAAATGCAAAATACAGCGAAAGACAAATAATAAAGTGATATAATCCATCGACCTAATGAATACCTGAGAAGTAAACTAAATATCACCAATATCATTATTAAACTCATGTAAAATAATAATTAAACCATAAGGTTCATTACTCTAAGCTTAAGCAACATTGTTCTCAAAATAATTGAATATTTGTCCCAAAACTATAAAAGACATTTATTCTTGAAGACCTACAATAAAATAAATCTTCAATTCTTCTAATTCCTTGTCTATTTGGGGACTTGCTCCTCCCTCTGATCCTTATCTGAACAATTTTAATTGTTTGGATGAGCACAATGACCCGTGAATAGCAATCACCTCTAATGAGGTGTAAAAATAAATCTCACGATTTATATACAAAAATAAACTTTGATACATACATAAGTACAATAAATTCTACCCTCAAATCCTCTCACATAATCATTTAAACAAAATAATTTTATGATTACAAATAACTTTATAAATGAAAAGACATATATCACTCAAAACACCACTCATTTTCACAAATAAGTTTATAAATGAAAAGACATTTATAATTCAAAATACTCACACACACATTCAGTCACCACTAGCATGGTAATTGACCTCATCTTTTGTCACAACTAGTTTGGTAACTGACACCGTCTCTTATCATGATTAGCCTGATGATTGAACTCTATGTACACAACCTTATATTGATCACACTGGTATACAATCTTGTTACTATTTAGACCTGATAACCCAGTCCCCGTCTCATAAAACATGATTTTTACACACACCAAAACTGTCGTTTTAGTATCAACGCACACAAAATTTATTTTTCATCACCAAAGCAATGATATAAAATTATTCTACAAGTTTTCCAAAATTCACATGTATAACATTTCACAATTGCAAAATATTTAAATGCAATCTCAAATATCAACACATATATCATATATATGAAAATTTCACACACACGCACCCACACATTTAATATAAAAAATTCTCACAAAAGAAGTAGTAAACTACTTACCTTGATTTCTAAAATTTAATTCAAAGTCCTTTTTCTCAGCCTCAATGCAATCACCACTTAATCCAAAATAACATATAGCGATCAATTTATATTCCTAACTTCGTCATTTTGTTATTCTATATTTAATTTTTAAACTTCCTACCCATTGATATATACTTAATCTTTTACATATAAATATCCTTTTTAATATGAGGTAATAGGGTATACAAGTAGTCTGGGCTGTTCAGAAAAGTTTTTAAAGTTGTGGGATCAAATCATAATTTTTAAAACTTTTTAGGGTCAAAGCATAATTTCCTTGAAAAACAAATTTTTTGTTTTCGGGTTTGCCATAAAATTTCCAAAAGTTTATTCTTCCAACTTACCAAGTAAAATAGTGATTAAAATTAAGTTTAGAAGAATATATGGGTTAAAGTAAAACTCTTTGAAACTAAATACTATAATTTTAAGAAACTTATCTTTTTCACCCACCGAAATTTACAAAACCTATAACTTTCTTCAATCTTTCGCTTTGGTTTTTTTTTTTTTTGCTTCCTTTTATTTTTAAACATTTTAAAATAAATTTTTTAAAAGCTTCAAGATCAACCAATCTAAATTAGGTCTAAAAACACCTAAATTCATTTACATATTCCTCAATATTCTTCATCAATATATATATATTCATTATCATTATTTATAATAAACCTAATACCATGTAATTGAATAAAATATAAAATCCATCAAATAATTAATGAATTCATACCTTCAATGGGTCAAATCTTTTTTTTTTCTTTTTCGTTCTTCTTTTTTTCCTTCCTTCTCTCTTTCTCTCACGTGTGTGTGTGTGTGTGTATATATATATTTTTTTATTTGCTACCACTTGCTTTGGTCTTCTAAGGTTTTTCTTATTCAATAATACTATTCTATTTAAAACACATGTAGAATAATCCTAATAGGTCTCTTTAAAAAGAAAATTTTTTATTAAAGACACGTTAGTCTTCTTTTAATTATTTTTATCCTTATTTATATATAATTACTCTTAGGTAGCCAATGCACCAAAATAAAATAATTTTTTTATGGGTAATTACAAGCAAGGTCCTAGTTGGTACTATCTTTAAAAATATAACCATTGACTGACCTGTTAGCAAGAAACGAAAGTTGGAGGAATAATGAACTCAGATAATCAACTTTTCCCAACCCGGTGAAAATCAAAAAGATGACAAAACTTATCTCAAATTTTTAGGACCTTATTTGCCAAATACCCGTTCAAATGGCGGATTCGTTTAAATACTATGAGGAAAATAAGGAAGCCAAAGGATAAGGATAATATCATGCCCTCGACAAGCCTTATCCACGTGATCAAACAAACTCCTAGCACAACTAGGACTTTAGATGGTTATCTAAACAAGGGATAAAGTTCATAGAAGCCAAGACTCCTCAACTGAAATGAGATCAGGAAAAATTCAAACTACCCGGAGAGCCTAGAGTCCACTCTACCTAGAACACCTATTAAAATACTATAAAAGGAGACTTCTAGGGTAAAATCTAGATAAGCATATTAAGTCTCATTAAATTGTTGCACCTTAAATTCCCAAATACTAACTTAAGAGTCGACCCCTAGAGCACCCCTCCACTCTACGACTTTCTTTTCAGGTACTACAACTATCGAAAACCTCACACAAAGCTCAAAAAAAGGTGTAGCAAGGCTTAGTTCAATCTCAGCATGTTTTAAAATAGCTTGACACATTTTTTACTCCAACAGTTTGACGTCGTCTATGGAAAACGGTTTGACAACCAAAGTTGTTTCTCCATTTGTTGTATACTTGTGGATGGTGTCAACCAAAGTCATGAATGCCAATAAAGACAACCTTATCGGAAAATAGCCTACTCAAGTAAATGTTGGGGTTGAAATCTCGGACCCAGACCCTCCTCACCTCAATAGGCGTCAAGAGGCCCAATGAATTTTCAACCTCGAAAGGAATGTGGATAAGATGAACCAAACCATTGGAGGCATGGCTCAACAAACCCAAAAAATCCAAAAAAATTTGCAAGGCCTTGTTGGTCTTTAAATTCAACAAGGAAATTAGGATCTTTCTCTGAAGAAGTTCACTGTAGTGATGAACTAAACTTGGTGGACGAGCGTAGCCAAAATGATTCCTTGCAACATTAGGAAGAAGACCAACTTCATGTCGAGAAATGCTTTAATCTTTTTATGGCTCATCTCGATCCCTTTTTGATTCACGATAAACCTCAGAAATTTTCATGTCGATACTTTAAAGGCACATTTGGTTGGGTGAAGTTTCATTCCATACATTTTTTGAAAAACGTCCTTGAGATGTTGGACATGGAGCTGAGCTGCAACGGGTTTTACTAACATATCATCAATATATACCTTCATCATAGTGTCGATCTGTTCTACAAACATTTTGTTCAAAAGCCTTTGAAAAGCTGCCCCTGTGTTCTTCAATCTGAAAGGCATGATCTGATAGTAGTAAGTCTCTTGCTCACTTACGAAGGAGGTCTTCTCTTGATCTGGCGGGTCCATCTTGATTTGGTTGTATCTCGAGAATGCATCCATGAAACTCGATAACTCAAGGCCCAAGGTTACGTCAACCATAAGTCAATCCATGACAGAGGAAAACTATCCTTTAGGCAAGCTCGATTAAGGTCGGTGAATTCTATACATAGGCACAACTTCCCATTTGCTAGCCATATTGAGTAGTCGACCACCCTGATGGCTTCGGCTTTGAGGAACTTGACCACTTTTTCGTTGATCGCTTTTTGTCTTTCTAGAGTGAAGCTCCTCCTCTTTGTCCAAATAGTTTGGGTGTTGGTCTCCACATTTAACTTGTGAACAATAAACCCGGGGTTAATTCTCCGCATGTCATACTACTTCCATGCGAACACATCTGAGTTGTGCCGTAGGAATGCAACAAGCTCAACTCTGATCTTCGTATCCAACTTTGCGCTGACGAATACTACATGCTCAAGGGTTTCGTCTAGTAGGAATGGCTTTAGCTCTTTAAAAGAAGTGGGTCTCATCTTTACTTCGTCTCTCATATGCGGGTTATCCATTTGAACATAATCTACCTCTTTCTTCTTCATAGAGGTCATGTAGCATTCTCTGCCTACCTTTTGGTCTCCTCTGACCATGTCCACGTCGTGCTCAATAGGGAAATTCATTACCAGGTGATAGGCTGAGGGGATGGCCTTAAGTGAGTTTAATTATGGGTTTCTCAATATCATGTTGAATGCTGAAGGAGTATCAACAATAAGAAATTTCAATGTGGTTATGGCTTGACTTGAGGGGAACCCCAATAGCCAGAGTGAGTTAGATAGATCCTAATGGGTACACCTTTCTCCTAAGAAACCCACCAGGTTCGATTTGATTAGCTGAAGGTTCTTTCCGCCTATGCCAAGCTGGTCGAATGCATTTAAGAAAATGATATCTATCGAGCTTCCATTATCCACAAGAACCCAGTGGATATTCTTGTTAGTCATGATGTTCTTCACAACCAAAGGGTCATTGTGGGTTTGTTGGCATCCCTTAAAGGCAACATCAGCGAAAATTATCTCCATGCTGAGACGGGGAGATTTCTGTATAGGGCTGACTTCTAGGGTGTTCTGAGAACGACTTTTTCGCACATACGCCTTTGTAGCTGAGTTAGATTCTCCTCCTTGTGTGAATCCTCTACAAATTACTTTAATCTCACAGAGAGCCTGTTAATGTTTTGTTCCTTAAGGTTGTTCCAGCTAGTTTTCGACTGGGATTGCTCCTGCTTGTGCTACAAAATGTCGAAGTTGGCCTTTTAAAATGAGGAACTTAGTTTCTTTCTTCAACTGAATGCACTCATCTGTGTTATGGTCGTGGCTTCTATGGAAATTGTAGTATTTGTTGCGATCTCTCTTTTCAAGGTTTCTCCTTATCTTTGAGAGCCTATGTATATTTCATGTTGCACCCGGTGTAATACCTGTTGCTACCGAGGTATTTAGAGGAGTGTATAGCTTCGGGAGAAACCTTGGCTTTAGGTCTAGTTTGGGTGGTCCTAATCTATCTCTCACATCGCCCCTTTTCTTTGAGGATCAATCCTGATTCCTCTTTTGGGAATGGTCTCGGTCTCTTCTAGGGCTTGCCTTATTTCGCTTTTTCCCGGTGTGTTGTTCCATCGTGGCTAAAGAGCCACGCCTCGAACTAAGAACTTCTTCTCCATTTATATACTTCTTGGTGCTTGCTAATACAACCGTCATGCTAGCATGAGATCCTTGGACACTGAGAATAGGAAATCTAAAGATTGAAGGCCAAACCCTATTATGAAGGTGGTCAAAGGCCACCCTGTCATCTAACCCATCTATTAGGAGGGACTCTTGGTTGAATCGTTGAACATAAATCCTAAAGGATTCATCTGGCCTCTGCTTTATGTTGAGAAGGTATGAGGGCAGCTTAAGATGGGTCTTTGCTCTAATGAAGTGAGAGGTGAACTAAAGGGACAACACTTTAAAGGAAGAAATCGAAGACATGGGGAGTCGATTATGCCATTCTAGAGCTTCTTTGAGAGTGATGGTGAAGGTTCTACAACTGATAGGGTCTTAATAACCATGTAATTCCATTTGATTTTTATATGAATTCAGATGGTCAAAAGGATCTTGAGTTCTGTCGAAGGTTTCAACATGGGGAATTCTAAATTTTGCCGAAAAGTGAAAATGGGGAATTTCTGGGCCAAAGGGCTACTCCGTTTGTTGTACCACGACCTTCATCAACAATGGATCTCGATACTTCATGATATCCATCATATTCCCTAGTTCATTTTGAACCTCTTTGATTCGATATTCTCAATACTAGTTTTGTGGATCATGTTGGAGAGGGGGTTGTAGGTAACGTCTCCCAGCCCCCTCAGCTTTGTTTTGTACTTCATCTTCAAGTTCTATTCTTTTGTGCCTGAGGTTCTCCCCAAGGTGACTCCAACGATCCTTTATTATCCCGTTGAGAGGCTGTAAGGGGGCGAAAGATTTTGGGGAATCATTGGTTGGTGTGCGATGATGAGGGCCATGAGTCGTTGATTTTCCCTTAGAAGATGAATCATGGTTTGCTGATAATTTTTTTGATCTCCGGTCTATATTGGTCCATCGACAAAGGTGGAATGGGGTTTTGCTGAGGATTCTCTAGATTTAGGTTCATGCTCCTAGTAAGGACCATCAATCAAATGGAGATGAAAATGGATTAAGAGCAAAAACGATGGTTAGTCGTTCCCTCAGACGGTGCTAAACTGATGGTGTGAAAAATCTAAAGAGTATGAGGCAAGGTAGAAAGCTGAAGAGCTTTCCGATAATAGGGAATGTATATGATTGAGAATTGCTTGAACTGAGAGCTCAAGAACCTAGTTGAAGATTGGGGTATTTCTTTTGTGTGTGAAGTGAATATCGCGGTTGAGAACACAATGAATTCAGTTATTCACCTAGCTGAAGAGATTGACTAATCCACTCTAATGAAATTTCTTTCTCACTAGTCTGTATTGCTCAGAGAAGACGATTGTTATAGCTTTTCGTGGGTGTGTAAACAATTGCTCACTTGTCCTATTCGGTGTTAGGGTTAGCCTACTTATACTAGTTGATAGAGTGGTACTAATGTCACCATGAGGTGGTCCCCTCTAGTTTTGTTAAGATAGTGGAGTGAATAGCTGGCCATCAGAAGCTACATTCCCCTAGGTATGACATGGCGTTCTAGAAGGTAATGATTTGACGACTCTATCTTCTGGTGGGAATTGATGCTAGGCATTCTCCTTCGTTCTCCTTCTTGTTGTGGTTCAAATCAAAACCTCCTAGCTTTTCTTGCCTGTGTGTGACTAAGTCGGGTTGTCTAAGCTGGACCATTCTATCCTCATGTTGATTAATCAGGACCTTTGTCCTCTTGGCTGACAATCCTCTAGTTGAGCTATGGTTCTGCTCCTTAATGTGTTCTTGATTCTGGTATCATCAATACCCTACTAGGCTGTATGTTTCCTTGATTACCTCAATTTTTGGCATACTTGGGAAGTTCTTAAACATATTATGAAATATATTTTTACAGATCACCAAAGAGAATAGCCAACTCTATTCAAAATACCCGACAAAAACTGTTTTGATTTGCTATTTAGAAGCAACCACCAAGAACAACCCTTTGTTTTGATTTTGCTTCACCCATATGCTGTGCTGTGAAACCTCTTAACAGTGCAGAGATTGAGAGTTCTCAGCAGGACTTGGTTGCTAGTGCACCTTGGTGTCTTGAACTGGCTCAATGCTGCGCCATTTCCAATGAAATAATCCAAAATCTTCTTAAATGTCCCACTCTCCACAATGCAAAGTTCTAGAGGACCAATCGAATTGGTTCTTCGTGAAACAACATAGCCATGATCGACGAAAGAGTCATCCATTTCAGTGCAGCAATCCCTTAGAACACCATCTTCAACCTCTCCTTTGATCTCCCAGTATATTATGTAGTGACCTGGCTGCTTTGACACATCCGCATGGCTTGTGAAATCAACCAGCTCAGTTCTTGCCTTGCTGAGTATTTGAGAACCCTTTTCCACCACCAACTGAAGGTCTTTTTCAGTGTTCTTGTCAATGTTTACTGTCAAAATTAGCTTTCTCCTGCATAAAAAGTTCAATTTTGGGGTCCCTCTGTGGAAACCAGCAACTTCCACCACATCTCCTAGTCTGTACCTATAGAGGCCTGCAAGATGCGACCAGATGAGTTGTAGGAGAAAAATTTCAGCAGAACACAACAAATTAAAGAGTTACTGGATGGTGGTAGCGGCCGCTCCCAATCTTTTCTACTAAGTGTTTTTTAATTTTATTTAATAGTAAATTATTCATTGTGAATGAGTGAAAAATAAACTTATAAGTGAAAATTGAGTGAAAGTGTGACAGAGTCGATGTTTGTACAAAGTGTAACATCCTATTATACATCAATTCACCATGAAGGAAAATAAGATTCGTTAAAGATTCATTGTTCTTGAAATCATCGACAGTTGATGTCCGTTTTAAATAAGAGGTGGGCTCGTTCTAAGATCAAATTAAACAGCAATAAACATATATATATATTTTGACATCCTATATATATATATATATATTTTTTGATGTTCAGCTGGTGTCGACAGCTCCCTTGAATTTAGCGATTGACCACAGTAGTGTTAGTTGGGTTAGAGCATCTCTGAACTACCCTTAAGATTATAAACAGCTATATTAATTGAGAAGTTTCTAGTGTGATATGGATCATAGTTAGGAAAGGAAAAGAAAGAAGGAACACAAAGATATATGGTCGCCGAAATATAATAGGCTACATACATGTATTATTATTGCTAGCTATATACATGGAAGTTGGAACTCAACTATATTTATACGATCAAGAATTAAATGAAACAAAGATAAAATATAACCATCATGTTTATTTATATTTATGTGGACTACGTTACTTAAAATCGTAGTGGATCTATTATTGTTGATAAATATATACACAAGCCTCAATCCTTTTTGTTGGTTGAATTAATAAATAAGACAAAAATAAAATAGATCACTCGTTGGTATATCTGGAAAATATATACAAAAAACATTGGTTGAAGTACAGGAATATTAGAAATTTGTTCACTTACCAGTGAAAGTAGTTAGAACAATCTCATACTCCTGTCCAATAGTAACTTGAGAGAGAGGTATTGGATCATCTTCTATGAAGTCATCAGTAGCTGAATTGAAATCTTGGCTTTGTCTATGAAGAGGTATGAACTCAAAGTAAGAAAAGGTGGGTATAATTGCAAAACTAACATTCTCTGCTGGAGAAGAAGGATCCAGATTCACTCCAATCCAGCTCTCTGTGGATCCATAGTCAGCACTCACCAATGGCAGCTCTTTAGCATAATGCCTCAGTTTTTTCAAGTATGGTTGCATTGATCCTGTCATTATAGAGTACACATACTTAGCATTTGGCCAAAGCTTCGGAATTAGACCAAACCAGCCTTCATCTTCCAACTCCTCACAGCTCGTTTCAATCCACGAAGCCAGAAATGGCTTCGGGGCGATGATTTCCAAGACAGCTTTTCGTGTTTTTGAGATGGTAATTCTTGAACTGAGAGTGCCTTCTCTGATGTCATTGCATATTTCTTGCCAAAGCTCTTCAAATGACCTAAATGCCTCCACTAAGCTATATGCAAAAGTGGAGGTTATGAACTCTACTTGATCAGAGAAGAAAAGGCCAAGAAGGAGGTGACAGTATGTGGATTGTTTGTAGTCTCCACTTGAGATTACTTCAGTTGGGCTGCAAGTGAATGACTTGGTCTTCTCCTGTTTGATTTTAAACTCTTCACTTGCATAATAGTGGGTTGTGGCTGTTCCTACTGTTAGGCCTCCCTTTGTTTTGAATTGTTTGCTGCTGTATATGAACTCTAGGATTCTTCCTCCTCCTCTTGTTGGATATATTCTGGGACCATCATCCAAAGAAATAGAACTTTATAAGACTAGAAGTCTACAACCAAGCAAATAAAAAAGTTTCAAAACTGTACAAAATGAAAACAAAACAAAACAACAGGAAAAAAAAAAACAAAAAGAGAGACGAGATATGTAATTCTGACAAAGAAAGGTATGATTAGATTAGTATTTAAAATAGTAGAAAGAGTAGGAGTCTCCCAAGAAGAAACTTTACAATGAGAGGGAGAAAAGGGAAGAGGGGGTGGGGGAGAGAGAGAAAGAGAGAGGATTGAACCTTGATCTATAGGCTGCTGCCAAAGTGAAAATTTGAAGAGTCGTCTTGGAGCTGTGGGGAGTAAAGGGTACGTACTTCTGTCGTCCTTCTGTCGTTCCAGAACTACACAAAGTTGCCATAAATCACAATGAAATCGCTAAAGAAGTTTCAATCGAACAAAATATGTGGCACAAACATTCTCTCCTTTAAGTTCAATATGAAAGAAACATCCTTCTATTATGTTCATGTTTGAGAAAATGTTTTTCTGGGCATCATCACAGAAACAAAAGAGTCGAAGAAGTAAAGGGCTGTACCTTAGAGAGAGAGTTGTCATCGGTTTTTGAGTGAGTACAGGAGATGTGTCCCCATCGGCAATTCTCTGGATATAAGGCTCCAAATCTGCATGGGAGGCAAGAGGAACCATAGAAGTATAAAAAGATTCCAAAGCTCTTTCCTCAAAGTCATGAATATTTATCTCTCCCAACCATTTCTTGAGGTACTCTACACCATAGTTCAGTTCAAGAATCCGCCGTAGAGTCTGTGTTTGAACTTGCCCGGCGTTCTCGGCTATGTCCTCAAACCAACTGACAATGTCAGAGTCTTCATCTCTCTTATTGTATACAGCTCGTTCCATTACTCTAGTGGATGGTGCTGTATCAGAAGCAGTACCAATAATGCTCCTCTCTCTCTCTCTCACTTTCTCCCTCTCCACATGTATAGAGAAGATTGAAATGAGCCCACAATGCATTATTTTATTGTTGGGTATATATCGTGAGAATTGTCCTCCATCGCAAAGATCAAGACATCAGTACGGTTAGTTTATAGACCACATGACTCCTGTTATCATTTCTGGAAGAAAGAGAGAGAGAGAGATACAGTGATTCTTCGCAATGGATGGAGTTGAATGAGGGGACGATAACGCACACCTTTGACAACTTGGCAGGATATATATGCCTTTCTCGTCTTTTTTTTTTTTTTTTTTTGTGTCAATGATTATAATTATTAAATTTATTTTTTAAATTCAAATAATATTACTTTTTTTTTTCTAAACTAAAATAATAGTGAAGGCAAAGGAGAAGGTCCCGGATAACCTTGATAGATTTTGGTAAGATTATAAAATTTCCGACCGTGTTATTTCTATTGTAAACAAATTTATCTAAATTAACAAAGCAATTAATCAATAAATTCTAATATAAACTCTAAGACGTTAAACTCCGATTTCGAAGTAAAAAGTTCTACCAATAAGGGCTACCCCCACTCAGTTGTATGTTATGAAGTATGAATATTTTGTTAAAGTCGATGTATCCGTATTTGATATCATATCGGATACGCGATGATATGTATCGGATACGTATCATTCATATTCGATAATTAATAAAATATGTGAATACTTCGCGAATACTTCTAAGCATGGAGTAAGATGTACAATTTTCAATTTTAAGCTATAACCCTTCTTTGGAGTTCACATACAATATAAAACATCAACAAAATTTCATCTGATTTTAAAAACACGAGTGTTTTTTAAGTATTATCTATTATTATATGTTAAGAGGGTATAAAAAAAATGAATCATTTACACTATACTTTTAAAAATAAATACTTGTAAAATCAACTAGTTAAATGTTATTATAATTCCTTTAATTTGTCATACTCATTTTATGAACAGATCATAATGAGATGATATTATAACCTTTTCATGGTACAAATTTTTAATTTTACTTACTAATGTTAAAGAATTATTAAAAAATTATAATTTCTAAGTCGTTAAATAATAATAAAATATAAAATATATTTTATTATAGACATATTCTGTCCGTACCCGTATCCTATTTTTTTAAATTTTGTTGTTTCGTCATATCTATATCATATCGTATTCAAGTCACGTATCCAGTGCTTCCTAGGTTGGACGTATGTTTCTATCATCCCCACGTGAAAGACCCCATTTTAATGGACCAGTGATTACTGGTGTTAGGTCCACTATTGTTTTTATGCTCCTTGGCTCTCAGGTCAAATATTCCTAACAATAAATGAGACGTAAAGTCATATTTTAAGTTAAACCCTTAAAATAGTATAAAATTCGAGTTTAACAGTTTAACATAATTTATATCATATATTCATATAAAATTTGTTTTACAATTATAAATCAAAAAGAGCAATACTGAAAAATTCAAATAAAAATTAAAAAATTACAATCCGTGGGTTCCATCAATTTTTTTCAATGAAATCCATTCATTTCATGTTCATCTAAAGAATAATATGTATTTTAATTTTAATATTTTAAATTTCATTTAAATTATATTACATCTATATAATAAGATAACTAGGTGTTTGAACTTATGGGGGATATATTTTTTCCTCCAAATTTCACACACTGTCCCTCCCAAATTTCACAAACTCAACACAAATACTCCACAACATATAGTTACACATACTCCAATACACACTCACTACACACACCCACATTGTATATATACTCCAGTTGTATACACACACTCCAATACATGCATAGTATCATAGTTTAATATTGACTCTAATACATCTATAGTATTATAGTTTAATATTGAGTGACTTTAGTCACAGTGTATCTAATTTTTCAATATAAAATGATTTTGAGTGAAGATGACATAGACTAACCTTTTCACCTACTTATTTCTGCTGTGTTGTACACTTGGTTGGGATCTGCTAAGCTCTGTGTTGGAACTGTCATGGGGAATGGAAATGTATGAGCTTCCTAGTGCAAGTCTAAATTTCCATCCAGCTCCCTATGGTGATTTGGCCTTGCATTTCTAAGCAGATGTAAAGTTTTTCTCTCTGAGGAAAATTACTCTTGCACCGCTGAATTATGACCATTTTTCACATTGCCCTCCAATTATCATGCTTTCATGTTCAACTGTGTGATTTGTTTCACATCACTCAAATTATTAATGACTGTAATAAATTTAATGAAAAGTTATTTTATTTTATCCTCTCAACAAATTGATTTTGTTTATTTTACCCCCAACACATTGACAATTTCTATATAAAAAATAGGACAAATTCCTTCTGACACCCTTGTGGTTTGCGTCACTCTATCCCCTTGTCATTTATAATTGGGCACTTCACCCCGTTATGCTTTTGAACTATAATGCTATCATTACAAATTTTGTCCAAATTAACGAAAATTGTAATGCACACTCCAAAATAAAAAGTTGAGTTACAATTTTTTTTTTGTTGAAAGTCAACTTTCTATTAAGAAAAACAAGGTTGTTTTTTGTTTGAATCTTCAAACCTGTTTTTTTGTTCTCAAAACCTTAAAAATTTTTAAAACCCATTTGGTTATCATTTTTGTTCTCAAATTTTTGAAAAAAAAAATGAGATTTGAAGCAAAAAAATTGAAAACAAGTCAGTGATGTTTTCGGAGTTTTAGCTGAAAATTTTGAAAATACGGAACACAAAAATACTGTTCACGCCTCTTTAATGAGATCCACCCATCAAACTTCAAACTTCCTTAGCAGCAGCAAAATGCATTCTTTTTTCGTTGAAGTATAAAAGCCCTTCTCCATCTCCTCTCTCTCTCTCTCTATGTGCAACGAGTGTTGTGCTATGAAGATCGAAGCAATGAAGATCGTTGCTCTGTTGCTGGAGTTTCTCTCTCCACTTCGGGAAATTCAGACGAAACACAAACACGATCTAGGTTTAGGAACTTCAACAATCTCTGGCGTCTTCTCTGTCCTCTCCAACGTTTTTTTTTTCTACATCTAGGTTCAAGACACACACATAGAGAGATTTCCGGCATCTTCTCTGTTCTCTGTTTGTGTGCTCAGATCTGCATCTTTCTCTCTCTCTTGCGCAACAATTGAAGCCTCAGATCTACACATATTTGAAGCACAGATCTATGTATGCGTTTGTGTGTGTGTGTGTGTGCACATGTGTGTGTGTTTTGTGAAGACACAGGGAGGGGAAAGAAATATAGATATAGAGGTGGGAATTGTGGGTTTTGTGAATTATTGTCCAAACAGATTTTATAATTTTTTATTTTTTAAAATTATTTTAAAAAAATATATAACCAAACAAATTTTACAATCTAAAATTTTAAAAAATAATTTTTTAAAATTCTCCTCAAAAATTATTTTTAAATACTGTTTTTTGAGATATAAATCAATCAGCACCTAAATATGTCCTTATTCTTTCTCTATCTACGTATGCAAACTACCTCCGCACTACTATCACTCAAAGGTAATATGGACCGAAAATTCACCTTATTCATCACCAACCACACGAAAATTAGTTCATTCCTTCAACACCCATCACCACCTTCTCCTTTAACCCTTCACACACACACACACACACACACACACACACTCTCTCTCTGTGCAAAACCAACCACCCTACTATCATCACCTCAACCCTGTGGTGGTGGTGGTGGTGGTGGTGGTGGTTATTGATAATGGTGGGTTTTTCGATCCAAGATAAAGGGTGAGAATGATGGTGTTACAGAGGTAGTTTTCACGTGCGCACACACACACACAGGGGTTGAAGGAGGAGGTGTACCCACATGATGCTTAGTGACCTCCACCCACCAGCTGGTGAGAGAGAGGGCTTTTTGGTTTAGCCGTCACCACCATTAGCGACCTCCACCCACCAGTTGAACCCAACCACTACCACCAATCAGCCACTTTCATAGGCGGAATCATAATTTTTGTTTATCTCGGACTAAGTTAAGCATTTATACAACTAACAAAATATAAATATAAACACATAAACATAACCCCTAAAAATTTTGTTTTTAATGTTGGCCCAAAAATTTTGTTTTTAATGTTAGGCCAAAAATTTTATTTTTTTAATGTTAGATTGAAAGTTTTTGTAATAAATTTGGATAGATTTTAATAAGTTTGGGTAGATAATATTGTGCTCCAATTTTTTTGTTTTAAATGGGTTAAATTTTTTAATTTTTTTCGACAAATAATGTAGGCCTAATATAAATGAGGGGCACACATAATATATTATATAAATATATAATACATATACCCTACTAATAAATTTTAATTTTTTTACTCTGGGCATCAGCCCACCGTAATCCACTAGTAGCTTAGTCCTTGGCCACCTTCGTTTACCAATCCCACATTCAGCCACCTTCAACTACCATCCGACATCACCTCTACTCAACAACGCTTGTCGATACCAATAGTTGGCCAATCTTCTTTGATTTGTGAATCACATAGTGAGACAAGGAGATAGAGAAGGTTTATGACAGAGCGAGGCAGAGGCTGCAATTTCCAAATTATCCACTCAGTGATGATGAATAATTGTGAGGATTATTAAATTGTGCACTAAATTATTTGTGGTGTTGATGGGAGTTTTGGAGTTTTGGTGGTCATGGAATTTTAAAAGTGGGGGTGTTGAAACTGGTGTGGCTAGTTTGGTTGATCAGTTTAGAAGACGAGGCTAATGTGGTTTTTTCGCACTCACTGTTAACGGAGTTGTCTGTTCAAATAACTCCAAAATCATAAGGGGGGTGAAGTGCCACTTTTTAAATGACAAAGGGGTAAAGTGCAATTGGTGCAAATCACAAGGGGTAAAAATGAATTTGCCCTAAAAAATAACAGACATTTGTGCAATGTGAAATAATTCAAGTAGTTGAAAGTAGTGTTTTAAAACCCGACCCGGCCCAGTGGGTGAACCCGGCGACCCGGTAAATCAATCTTCTAATCAGGTTGATTCTAATAAAAAAATCGCTTATGTACAGAATCCGGTATCAACCCGTTGAATTGGTCAAAAACTGGTGAACCCGTGAGAACCAGACGAATTTATCAAAATCGGACAGTTTAAGTTCATTTGTATAAATATGAGATATTTTTCTCCCTTTTTCCCCTTTTGTTTTTTTTCTCCTTTTGTTTGTTGCCCTAAACTAAATCGATCTAGTTCCAGACTCCAAAGTCGCACACCACGTCGCCTCCACCACCAACGACTGACCACCACCTCGCCTCCAGAGCAGTAGCGATCAGACCACCGCCTCGCCTCCACTAGCAGCGACTCCAGAGCAACAATTTTCAAACCAGCTCGCCTCCACTTGTAGTGAGTTTCCCTCTCTCTCTCTCTCTCTAGTCCAGTGACTCCATTCACTGTAAGTCCTTTGAGTTCCTTTTGACCCACTTCTATATATATGGTTTGGGGCTTTTATGTGCAGAATTTGTTTTTATCTTTGTTTGTTTTAACACATGTTTCTTGGACATATAGTAAAAATGAAATGGTTTTTGGTGCAATTGGAGCTCAAGTTTGATTTGAGTTTTGTTATGTTGAAAACCTATTTGAGATGTGTATATTGAAAACTAGTTTGATTTGGGTATTGTTATTTGTAATTATTTCTTAATTTTTTATTATATTACCAGTCCAACCAATGACTCAACGGTTAAACCAGTGACCCAGTCCCTTCACCGGTTTAATATCCGGGTCAAGTTTTAAAACTATGGTTGAAAGAGTAATGTGAAAAATTCAATACTTTTAGGGGTAAAGTGAAATTTAGTTCATAGTTAAAGGATCAAAGTGCAATTTTTCCTTTTGTTTATTATTTTTCCCTGTATTTAAATATACAGTGATAATCATCGTAAGTGCAACATTGATAAACCTAAAAAAGATGGTAACAGAGAGTATATAAACTTCAATGTAACAAAATTCTTGTGCATTGGATTGTCAACTTCATTGAAAGCGAACTATGTGAATGAATTTAGGGCTCTCCAAGGTGATCATATGACGAGGGAAGAGACTCTAATCTTTGCCCCCCAAAATAAAAACATGTCGTAGATCTTTACACTGTCATTGTTTATCCCCATTTGGGGATACCAAAATTTTCCACTATCCTTGGCTCATGCGATGCACGAGAACAAATTTGTATATAAAGGATTCCACCAACAAAAAATAATAGTAAGAACAAGATAAGAAGATATTTTTTCATTATTAGCTTCAAAGGAATCCAACTAATAACTAAAAATCAAAAACAAAACTCAATAGTGGATAATGTGGATTTATAGTAAGAAAAGGTAATCAAACGGTATATAAGTTTTCACTCGAATTTCAACGCATGGAAATTACTTTTAACTTTGTTTTAGTAGAGTTTTTGGATTTAACTAGTGGTTTTTTTTTTTTTTTTTTCCTTTTTCTTAGGGTTAGAAAAAGTTCCACCAGTTATGCTGATGTAATGGGTGAACTCAGTCGGCTAGAACCATTCTTTTTGAGTGATTTTCCTTTCATATTACGAGCAAGCACTTGACAGCTTGTTTGTAATCAAGAATTTGAGCTCTCAGCGATTACGTATACTTGGGAAACACACAATTATCAACAAATCAGGCATATTGAATAAACTAGACATCTTTAATAAGACTTGAACTTGAGATCTTAATGTAATAATCCGTATTATCTTTCCACTTAATGGGTTGATGTTAAAGTGTTACTATTGCTTAGGTAATGCGTGCATCCTTAGTTTCGGATGTAACTAGTTCAAAATATGGTTGGGACGATTATCTGCTATTGGATAAAAAAACCGACATGCGTGAACACCCTTCAAGTATCCTCAAGGTTCAAGGTGTTTTCTGATTGCAAAACCTTCACCAAATTATAAGAAGCAGAGCAGTAGTCCTTGCTTATTCAACATTACAAATTATGTTGAAATTAATTGCTCCTAGTGAATTACCCACCTCACCCTTATTGAGATTTTTGTAGAAACTTCTTTTTCAAACTATTTTCAACAAGGTTTGCATGGGTCCAACAAAATCCAAAGGATAGAAATGAGACTCGGCCATCTCAAGACGAAAGAGATTGGGTCCCAACTCATAGGTGAAAGAGAAAAGTGGGACTTAACATTTCCCCTACCGAGATGGTTGGTGACACAACGGTAAACAAGAACAGACAAAGAAATCACTGTTTCTTCGTAAAAGTAATACACACACATACTGAACCACATAAAAAAAAATGAGAGAAACTCTGAAAAATATGTATTATTTACTGAATATTTTGTACGTATGACAATATACATATGAATGGTGAGAACCCCGATCGTTCTATAATAGAATTAAAATTCCTAATTATATGATTTTTATCAAAAATACAAATTTATAATCTAACTAATTAACATAAAATTACGTATTGTTTAGAGTCTAACAAAATTATTGACATTGAATTTAAAATCTTTTATGATTTAGTAGTTTTTGAATTCTTTTTTAAAATGGCAAAAATGTGAATTTGAAAATCAAAACAAAAGAATTTAGCTAAAAATTGAATGAGCTCATAACAAATCAACGAGTCTTGATCGGTGGTCTAATTGAATCAAACAACTCTAGTCCTGCTTAATTCCTAATCCGACCCATTTTGACTCTATTATCACTTTGTAGCCTTCCATCGTACTTTGTTACCAGCTATTCTACATCAGTTGCATTGGACTTTTGTTCCTCCCCTGTTTCATCAATTGGTCGAGTTAACCACATCACTAAGATGATGTGATAAACATGATTAATTCACATAATACTTTGTTGGTGGGAATATTTCAACTCATATCCTGAATTTGTAAAAATTACACTATAGCTTTGAAAATTATTTCGATTGGTTTATTAGAAAGCTTACTTAGAAACAATATTTGCCTCTCCCCAAGCTTTAACAATTGCTCAAGGGTCTATTTGTTTAGCGAGAGAATGGTAAAAATGCAAGAAAGCGGAGTTTTTTAAAATTTTTATGTGTTTGGTTAGCATGAAATGAAAAATGATGGAAAAAAATAATTTTTTTTCTTACTTGAATTTTCTCACAACTAACCAACTTTTTTTTTCTTATAAAAAATACACGAAAATGCAAGAAAGTTGTAATCTATAACTAAATTCTTGTGTTACCTTTATTTTTCTTAAAATATTTTATTGGTTATTAATTTTCAAAATTATTGGTATAAATTTGATTAATCATATAATTTTGTCCAAAAACCTTCGTGCGGGTGTTTGTCCTAAAATTAGGTTACGAGCCACTTTTTTTTTTTTTTAATTTTTTAACTTTAAATTATAATACATATTTTTTTCTTCCTTAGGCCAATTTAATATAATTAAGAATAATTTAGACAATTAGAAAAATTTTATTGTAACTTTACTTTCTTTCAAATAATAGAATAAAAAATTTTTAAAATTTTCTTGCAATTTTTTTATTCTAACTAAATATATTCATGAAAATATATTTTTTATCATTTTTTTCTTTTTACTTTATTTTTTATCATTTTTACTTTTCATCGTTCTTTTCTCCCTAACTAAACGAACCCAAGAGATAGGATGGTAATGGACAAAGAATAGATTCACCCAAGAGATAGGATGGTAATGGACGCAGAATAGATTCACCGCGTTACTATGATAACGCGAAAAACATGATTGTAAAAAGGATGGTAATGGACGAAAGTCAGGCTTGGCCAACTTTGGAAAGGAAAGGTCGAGTCCCACTCCCATGAAAAAGAGAAAGGTAAAACCTGATACATTGGTCCCCCAATATGATAAGGTTGAAAGCTATTTTAGTGTCATTACTATGAAACTCCTTTACAAACCTTTCTTTGTACTGTCTAACCAATTACAAGATATTCGGCGATGAGTGGCCGATGTATACTAGTCGATTTCGCCATATATCCAAATCATTTTCAACTTTTTGTTCAATTGAAAACAACTTCTTATTCCTGACATTTATCCTTTATTTTTTAAAAGATAAAGATGCAATATAT
The DNA here is from genome assembly GCA_963454935.2 of Ilex paraguariensis. Lineage (NCBI taxonomy): Eukaryota > Viridiplantae > Streptophyta > Magnoliopsida > Aquifoliales > Aquifoliaceae > Ilex > Ilex paraguariensis. Next base: position 83,076 of record CAUOFW020001040.1, on the reverse strand, counting down.
TATTCTTTATCAAAAAAATTAAAGAATAATAAATACTAAAAAATATATATATTTCAATATACGAGACTTCTATCATTATGGAGTATAGAGAGTTAGTTGTACAAACAAATGTTGTGATAAAATGCGTTGACGGGCCTTAATTGGAAATCAAGAGACGGTAACACTAAAGATTTCGGATATTTTGTTGTGATTATTTTTTTTAGAACTTATTTGACTTTAATTAACATAGTCATACTTATCCTCTATTCAGTCCTCTTGTTCATCAAATTATTGTCATTAAATACATATTTTAAATTCTTTTTTTTTTGTATTACCTAGTTACTCCTACCATAAATATTGTCTATCATTGTTAATTTCAATGTTTTCAAATATAAAAACCCCTAACTTAGAAATTGTGCTAGCAATAAATTATTTTTTTATTTTATATATATAATAACATTAAACAGAAACACGCTCAACAAAAAAATAATAATATCAAACAGTAACATGGTCGATAAAAAATTTAATTATTGCAATAGAGTGACATCATATGTGAGTACTTATTTTGTTGTGGGGGTGTCACTCTATTACAATGATTAAATTTTTAATTAAGTTTTTTTTGAGATGTTACTATTTGATATTATTATTTTTTTTTTGAGCATGTTACTATTTTTTTATTGAACGTGTTATTGTTTAATGTTACTATATATATAAATATGATAGAAACATAATCTTAATGCTAACATAATTTTGAAGTTAAGAGTTGTTAATACTAATACAATTCTTAATTTATGAATTATTAGTTTTTTCAAACAAGTTTTGATTAAATATAATTATTGAGAATATTTTGGACAGTAAAGATCAAAATAAACTTATTCCCAAATAAATTTTTTGAGTATACTTAAATTCGAATAAGCCTACAAAAAAAGACCGGCCTCTAAAGAACCCCTATAATTTTACATTGTGTAAACATTGTTGTCTTGTTGGTTCTGAATTAGGCTTGCATGGTTTTGAAACGCAATTTACATTGACCGATTCGAAGTTTACACTTATAAAGCACTTCACACAATTCACCAATTGATGTGTGGATAAAATAAATGGATGGTGCCCGTTGAGTAATATAAGCTCAAGTCCACATCTAGGTGAATTATCAGTTGGTCGGCCCGAACTTCGGATAGGGGTAAGTTATCCGCAACCTAACCCACCAGTCACTGGGCGGGCTTGTTAGGCTGACCTTTATATATATATATATACATTTACAATTTCATTTAAAATATTTTTAACTTAATATTTGTTAAATTATATTTTTGAATTCAACTAGAGTCAAAATAGATAAAAAATAAATAATGAATAATTTATATAAATAAAGTAGAATCATATATTACCACTAAACTTTCAAAATTTTAATAATCAAGTTTTTTTCAAACAATTGGATGAGCAGCGGGCTAGGTGGGTAGGCTCATGGATCCAGTTTTGGATCGGGTAATAAGTTTGAGGATAAGTCTAAATCCCCTCTTGAAGGATATTTAGCTTGGACTCAATCAAGCTAATTTTTGAACCTATCAAACTTTAAACTTGTTTTTTTTAAGTCGAATAACGAAACTCGTACTTTCCGTTGGGTGGAGGGAAGACGGCATACAATAAATTTATTTATGTGGACCCAAGACACCAAAAACAGGCATCTAGAACTATACTATTCAAAGAGAGACAGCAACTTTTACTTAAGGGGACCGCTTGTATAATAAACTTATCGTCTTTTAAAGAGGCTGCCGAGACAAAACTAGCCATTCGATGTATTTATACAATAAAACAGAATATATTTGAATTTTATTTTAGTTATATTTTTTCTTTTATTATTATCATCAATTACTTATCTCACTCATCATCCCTTTATCATACTCAAACGTCAAATTACATCACTCATCCCTTTAATTATTTATATATTTCCTCCATAAAAATATCATATTACTCATTTCTATCATATATTTAATTATTTAATATTTGATTAATTTATAGTTAATATAGTTAAAAAAAATTTAATATAATTTAATCGATTTTTTAGACACTCGAATTTTATATTTTGTCGTATTTTCGGGTACGGGTAATGACTAGTCCATTTATAAGCAAAAGAATATATACTAGAATTAAAGAGCAACAGATATTTGGGTCCGTTATCAGAAATACGATTCACTGTCTTGGCTATTTTGCGTCCGTGGGATGTTTCAGCCCTGAGGCCCCTGGTGGCATTGATCATGGATTCAGAATACATCGGGTTGTATAATCGCAAAACAATATTAGACAATATCTATGAAATATTATGTAAAATAACGAAAAATTGATGTAACATCGAAACATTACAAAATGATATCAATCAATTTAATGAAGCTGACTTGGACGACTCGACTGAAACGCTTGGTATTACTGACTTATGGGAAAAGGGACCGAATTGTACGGTTGTCGGCAAAGATTTTGTAACCATTGGGTCTCCCTTCGTTAAAGAGAATTTGTGCACTGATTTGAATTCGATATCACTATGTCAAGATCAAACAAGGAAAATTTCAAGGGTTAGCCTTGTAATAAACCTCTTATGAGAGACAGTTTAAAGGTTCAAATACCCCACAAAATGTAGGCTCTTGAGGTTACCACCACTCTCTTGTGTGGAGAGAAGATTTTGTATGAGGTCCAGTATTAATCATGTACGTGAGCGGAAAAACATCTAACAGGAAAGTAGGGATATAAAAAAAATTATACAAAAATTGTATTTTTCTTTTTTAACGGTATACAAAAATTGTGATGACATAACAGCTACTCAGTACTACATCCAGAAAAAGAACTATGCCCGTTACCAAAAAGGTCGGCTGGGCTGGCCCATGATTTCCTACATCTTGAGAAGAACTATGCCCGGCCTGTTAACGAAAAGGTATCCTGGCCTGGCCCATGACTCCAGAAAAGAACTGTGCCGTTACCGAAAAGGTGGCTGGGCGGGGCCTATGGGCCACGATCCTTTGATCAACTGCTATTCAAAATTTTGTGCACTTCATAGACAAAGACAATACTTCATAAACATGTATGCCGTGTGGAAGGGGTATCACCCTCCTCCACTGAGGATTCTGACGGACTTGAGTGCCTAGACCATTCAGTAGTCTTTATCTTTCGTCCCAGATAATTAGTGAGTACCTCTTTCATAATAAGTAAAGAATTATATGACAAGGGGAAGACGACTCTCGATGTGGGACGAGAGATAAAAGTTACTGAGTGATCTAGACATCTAGGTCAACCAGAATCCTTCGTAGAGGGTGATACCCTTACACCATGTCAAGAGAGGGCTTGGCAGGCATCACTCAATATTTTGAACAATGACTCATGAATCTTTCAGCAAATCCGTATTTAATTCTGGTTTCAAAAAGGCTTTTAAGCTGCCATGACAGAAAAAAGTGGTAGTACAACCCATTTCTTGAAGTCAATTTTTTTCTTGAGGAAATGTTTTTTTTTTTTTACTTAATTTAATGATCTTATTTTTTGAAATGAGATTGTGAATTTCAATTAATAATGAAATCCACTATCATTCTGTCCAAAAATAAAGTGAATGATAAGGTGAGGCTCAGAAGGTAACAATATGTCGTCCCCATGGTATAATAGCTCAGTTTATTGACTGTTGTTTCATTCAAATCTGCATAATCGAACGAAGCAAAAACTTCACACGACAAACAACTTTGAATATTATCTAAAAACTTATGCAGTAGAGAGATTATAATAGATATTCAAATCATATTTTTTCTATACTGAAATATGTAAATATATATACATAAAATAGAAGTGTTTAATATTTTGTAATTACTACCATATTTAATCAGATAATAACTAATAAAAAATAACTGTCAAAAAACTAACCGTTAGAACTTTAGGTATTCAAAAACTAAATTCTTAACATTTGAGTTATGACGGAAAATAATTATATAAAATATTAAAAAGTGATTTGTAAATTTTAGAAATTTGTATCTCCTCCGTTTGTCTCATTTTTACGCACGGGAGTTTCATGGTTTCAATTTAACACAAACGTTAAATAACACTAATATATATGAATATATGTATATATATATATATATATATACACACACACTCTCAAATAATTTAAAAATTTTAGTTAATGTGGAATTGAATTCCCACATAAAAAATACTGTTCTGTTTAAAGAATTCTAACACAATCTAATGACAAAAAATAATAAAATCAACAAATAAAGTCACTAAATAAGATTTATGTAGCATTTTTGTTTTCTTGATAGCTGTTTCCAAAAATATTTATCAGCAATTAGAAAGCGATTGATCTTTTCGGACACCTCTTTCATATCTAGCTTGACTTCCAAGTGTCATTATTCTTTTCGACATTTCCAAAACTTTCCATGTTCCATTTAAGGAGACCCAGTCTTCACAGTAACAGGAAACAGTCGTGATGGGACGAGCGGAGGAGATACGGAATATATTGTGACCCATATAGTAGTCCGTATCTCCTCCACTTGTGGCCCCGGCAACCGTTCTCTGCTCTCATTTGGAATCACATTAGACTCCAAATTAGCTCCCCTTCCTTTCCCACCATGGTCTTTTTTTCTTTCTTTTTCTTGGGAAATCCTTGAACTAACCTAGGATCATACAATGTTAAAAAAAAAAAAAAAAAACTAGGAACAAACAGATGTCTCATTCATAAACTTACACACAGGACATTTAGTGTCTCCTATTGTGCTTTTGGTTCCCAGAGTGCATTTCTAGAAACCTCTTCTTTTTTCTGGTAAGTAGCAACGTCTTATTTGGTAATGATTTCGTTCTATATTGTTGTTTAGTAGCATTGATATTTCAGAAAAAATTTTAGAAATTAAACTTTCATAGCAACAGCTAGCTCATCCAACGTAATCTGGCCATGAACATGTAGCAGTTTAATTTAATCATGGAGAGCAATTTTATGGTTTAAGGTTGCGAATATCGAGCATTGACTTGGATATCATTGAATAAGCAAAGAATGTCAGAATACCTTGAAAATGACGATAGTTTCATTTTATATCATGGAGTTGCAAATAATTTCAAGATAATACCCGCACAAAATACTAAATAGTAGAAGAATTTTGGACATGGCATAACACGGGGTTGATGAGGCTTAGCCAAGTTGTGTGAGATATTTTCGAGTCAATCGCCGGTCGAATGAAATTTTTTAATTTACACAAAATGTATATTCATACGATATGTATCTAGATATAACTTAACCGAACCGTACCAGTATTAATCAATACTTTTAAGCATGACAAATCTTTTGACGGAACCCTAGTTAGTTCTGGCCCAGTTTATGTGCCAACTTTTAGATGTCATGGCATAGAGGAAGAGGTATTACAACCCCCTTCCTGAAACCTTTTGTTGTTGACATCTTTTTTTTCCAGAAAGAAAGTGATCAAAATCTGTTTGGATGTCCCTATCATATCTTGCTTGACTTCAAACAGTCATTTTCCTATTGTTTTCGACATTTCCAAATACCTCGCCTGTTCCATATAAGGAGACCGAGTCCACAATAGTCTCTAATTTATTCATAATCTTCTGAGCTGGTTTATCATTGTGCGGAGATTTCACGAGACTATGCTCGACAAACAGATCGTTTATTTGGGGCATGCATTCTGTCGTTGCCTCTTCACTTTCATTACATCAAAAGGGATTTTCGCAAGTGTCTCAGTAAAATCTTCCATCTTTGCCATTTCCCAGCTATTGGACAGTGACCTGAAACATTATTAATCTGCTAATGATCGCTCAACTTTATCTTGATTTAATCATGTCAATACACTACTTCTGATCATTTCATTCGTTAGAACAAACGGAGACAAGCTTATTTGTTTGTCATGTGCCCATTCACCTCATGTGCCTCCGTTTGTTCCACATGGTGAAAGAGATGGGAAGGATTTTATCGACACAATGTCCGGCCGTGCACTCACTGGATTGTTTTTTGCGATAGAAGATGTCTTCGATTCTGTTCTCACTTGTACCTACTTGCACATAAACTAATTGGAAATGGTTTTTTTTTTTTAAAGTTAGTCTATGGAGCTATGGGATGATTAAGAAACTTTTGGGACCCACTTTTAGAATTCCATAAACAGAAAATTGATAGGTGTCTGTTATTTTCAAGGATTTGAAAACATATACATATTGGGAAACAAGGTCATTTGGGATCGATAAATATTGTAAATTAGGCGAAGTTTGATTCATATGTTGACAGTGAAACATTGGAAATACACTTCACCTGTTGAAATGAACGATCGAGCTGAACTACATAGATTTTAGTGTTTTATATTTTGTATTTCTTTTCGTTATTAGCTTGAGGGTGTCGTTGGTAAGAAATATGTAGAGGAAAACTAATACATAGTAGCAATTTGAAAACTTAAAAGATATTGCGGAACAAGGTCTTTTGGAGTCAATAAATATTATAAATTAGGCAAAGTTTAATTCATATGTTGAAAGGGAACTGCCAATATACGTGAACTTTCGAGCCGAACTACATAAATTTGTGTGTCTAGTTTGTTTTGCTATTAATTTGAGAGTATGATGCACAAGCATATACCCGGGAAAAAAAAATGGTACAATGATCAGTGATGCAGGCCACCCTATCAGCAACCTTTCAATCGATTTGCAAACTTGCCACAATGAGGATAACACTTACATATGAAAAGAATTAAGGATAAACCTCAAAAACACATCATTGTCCGACTCCATTACCGCTAGGGTAGAGAATTAGTTTGCATAGTTTTGTTTAGGACAATAGTGACAGTAGGAGTTTTAAAGTGGGTATTTAATTTAAGAGTTAATTACCTCTTTGACCAATAAACTATATCATTTGCGGTATTCAAGCCCCTAAACTATTTATATCAATTTAACCCCAAAATCATGCAGTTTGACTCAATGAGGCCTTCAACGGTGAAGATTTCCCTCAGAACTAACAGCGAATTTGGATGGAAATGTCATATTGAATCACATTGTATAGTTCAGGGACTAAATTGACACAAAATATAGTTTAAGGACTTGATTGACACGAATGATATAGTTAAGGGGCCCAAAAGGTAGTTAACTCCTAATTTAAAATGGAGAGATCCCTCCAAAAGAAAAGAGACAAAAGAAGAACATGTCAAAAATGTCTCTCTATTCTGCCCATTGATGACCATTTCACAAAAGACTAAGCCACTCTTGACTCTCAGACTGTTCCATTTGGCATTTTCTCCTCTCTTTTGACAGCTTGATTTGAAGTCAAAACAAGAAAAGAAAATAAACAATGTGTAGTGACTCATATTGGTTCTTGCTTATTTGTTTGCTGCTAGTACAATATCTGGAAAACTTTAAAATGGCCGAGTAATATGCACTTTGTTTTCTTCATTTTTGAACAAGAAATGGATGGTGAGGTGATATTAGTAGCAATTGATGCAAGTAAAGAGATTACAGACTATGCACTCGAATGGGCAGTTCAAAATGTGATCAAAGCTTACGATTCTCTAGTCTTATTGGCAATTCTCCCTTCAGGCAGACGCCCTCCAGCTGCTGGGAATAACAGCAGTCAGATTTACCAATTCTTTTCTCGTACGCTTCTCTAATCTTATCATGATTTGTTCAGTTAAGGTTTTAGATATGTTTATAATGGTAAAGGTTCTAATTTAAAATGTTCTTTACAATTTTAGGCCTAATTGGGAAAAGAGAGATAAAGGATGAAGAGCAGAATTCATCTGATAAAGCAAGCTCTGTCAGTGCACCAAATGTACCCCAGAAAATAAACAATGTGTGTGCACAGATGATGCAGCAACTGTTTTCCATGCACAATGTTGTTCAGGTACATCTTTACTCACGACTAAGCTCTCTTTTTAATTTGTTTTGTTTGACAATTGTTGCTGAATGTGATGAATCGAATGGTCTTAGGTTTCGGCTGAAGTTAAAGTAGTAGCTGATGCACAGATAGGGTCAGTTGCTAAGGCAGCTGAAGGGTTATGCGCATCATGGGTGATTCTTGATCGGTATGCGTTTTCAAGTATATGCACTTCTTATGAACTTTAAAACAAATAGAAGGGTACTAGAGATTTGTATTGTCATGTATAAGAGAGAGTGTGTGTGTGTGATTAGCAATCAAATTTCTCTGCTTGGCAGAGGATATAAGAGAAGAAATCAAACTGTTCAGATTGAAAAAAACACCTCTTTACCCCTGACCCGAATTGTTGTGTTTAATGTCTGACTAATTTCTGCAAACTACAGACGCTTGAAGAAGGAATGCGATCGCTGCCTCAAAGAATTGAATTGCACCATCATACTAGTAGACCATGCCATTCCGAAAATCCTCAGGACTGTTAACTTTACAACAACAATGAAGAAGCTTGATGAGAGAGGAGTCGTAAGCGATCCCACAGTGGCTGACATGCTAGGTGTGCTCCCCACTTACAGTCCAGATAACAAGAGTACCATGACACGAAGCAGTCTCGGGTTTGATAGTCCAAATTTGAATAATGATACTTCATCCTCTTTATCCAGTTCAGAAAATAACCATTTCCAAAAAACCAGCCCTTCAGTGACCAAATTTAAACCGACCAACACCCCTCCCGGTATGAGTATCCACTTTTCTGACCATGATGTGAAAAATGAAGAGAGCTCCAATCCATATGGTAAATCACAACAAAAAGCTCCCAAAACTCCTCCTCGTGTAAGTGTTCGTTTCTCCGACCATGATGTGCAAAATGAAGCAATAAATAGCTCCAATCCATATGGTAAATCACAACAACTGGATAAGTTGCAAAGATTTGACGCTCAACCTGCACGCAAGTCAACGTCCAGTTCAATAAATGAGAAAACCAGAAGCTACAACAGCACTGAAAAAAACTTAACAGGTGAGCAATGCTTATATCTCAACTGTTTGATAAAATGAAACCCCAAGGGTCTGATCGTTGTCAACACTTACTTTTAACAATTGGATAACTTCAAAACAGATGCAAGAAAAAAGAACTTGGGTGCTACAACATTGAAATCACCAGATCCAACAAGGAGAACAACAGATTCTGGGCACTTGTCGGAAAGAAATAAGAGTCTGAATCAATCAGGACAACCAATTACAAGAAGAGAACCCATTCGGAGTATTAGAAATGAAGTTGCTCCACTCCATTCTGCCCCAACAATGGACAGAACCTCGAGCATTAGAAAGGCCATGTCTCTTTCCACCAAAAAACCACCAACACCACCACCACTTTGTTCTGTTTGCAAGCACAATGCCCCTATTTTTGGAAAGGCCCCGAGAATGTTCAGTTACCAAGAGATTGAGAGAGCAACTGATGGATTCTCAAGGGAGAACTTCTTGGCCGAGGGGGGTTATGGTCCTGTATACCGGGGTGTCTTACCTGATGGGCAAGTTGTCGCAGTCAAGCAACATACAAAGTTGAGTGCACAAGGAGCATCCGAATTCTGCTCTGAAGTTGAAGTATTGAGCTGTGCTCAGCACAGGAATTTGGTTATGTTGGTGGGCTATTGCATTGAAACCGCGTGGCTCCTGATATATGAGTTTGCCTGTAACGGTTCCTTAGACAGGCACTTAAATGGTAAGTTCTGAAAAGTAAAAAATAGCCACATTCTTCTATGACACTGATATGTTTCAATGGTATTAATCTGTTTTAGTAAAAAAATTTAGCAACAGTAGTATTGATTGGAACGTCCTGTGAACGATGCAGGAACACAGACGACTGAGGTGTTGGCTTGGGATAATAGGATGAAGGTAGCTGTAGGAGCTGCAAGAGGTTTGAGATATCTTCATGAAGATTGCAGGGTCGGCTGCATTGTGCACAGGGACTTTAGACCATGCAATATACTCATAACTCATGACTTCGAACCCATGGTAAGTCAGGGCTGTTTCAGCTATCACATTCTTTCAACTTGAATAGTATGAATTTGAGTCGAACTTCAGACACAAATTTCGATTCAAAATAGCCACGCGATAAGAATCAAGTAGCCAAGATTCAGCTACCTCGTGCAGACTAGACTTGAGGAAGACCTAAATTTACAATCATAATTTCCTTGTATGATCATAAAACTCATACTTGCAGGTGGGAGATTTTGGTCTTGCAAGGTGGCAAGCAAATGGCCAATCAGCCGAGGAGACACGTGTCATCGGTGCATTCGGGTATTTGCATCCTTTACTCCTCTTATGTGGAAAATTATGATTCCAAATTAGTATTTGATATCTTAGCATCATGGGTTGTAGGTACTTGGCTCCTGAGTACACTCAGACTGGACTGATAACAGAGAAGGCTGATGTATATGCATTTGGAGTTGTTCTGTTGGAGCTCTTAACTGGAACTAAAGCAACTGAATTTTCAAGAAACTCAGGACAACAATTTTTACCATATTGGGCAAGTTTTTTTTTCAGTTTGATATATTCTCTTAATTTCCTCCTACAATGGCAAGAAATTGTCTCATTTTTGTGATTGATTGAATTGCAGAGCCATCTATTTAGAGGGAGGGTGCCACATACTGAATTAATCGACCCACGGCTCAAGAATAATTATGTAGTAGGGGAAGTGGAGTGCATGATGCATGCTGCCAGCTTATGTATCTCACCTCACCCTGAAAAAAGGCCAAGGATGTCCAAGGTTCTTTATTAGCACCAAGTCTATTTGATAAATTTCGACATTCAAACACAATTGCACGATGAGAATTGTGCTGCCTGCAGACAACCACGTTGCCCACATAAACTTCAAGGTCGTGGTTCACGGGCAACATGGTTGCATCGCTGGCCGCACAATCATCATCACAACGACCCGTTCAGAATTTTCTTTTTTATCTTTTTTTTCTTCAATATTATTGTTTAATTCTATGTTCTTGCTATGCAGGTCTTGAAAATATTGGAAGGAGATATGACTAGTGGCATGGGCCATGATCAAGGGCATCCAAATTCTATTTATCCAAATCCAAATCCAAGCTTTAATGGATACACTACAGATAGACAATGGAACCAGAGAGTAGACAGCAGACTGAATATGATGCAGCCAGTTCATCATTTTCGCCTCAGTCCACCCAGACGAAGTGTGCACATAAATAGTGGCCGGACTAGCACATTCCGGCAAACGCCATCCTACAGTGATTACAGGTCGACAAATGGGGATGGAGACTTCTACCAATCCGGCATGCTTCTCAGTGAAGAATTTCAAGAGTATCTGCAAGGAACAATGTCCAAATATGCTCAAAACACGACTGCGAAGCAACGGGATAACTATTTCTGATTTTTGCAAGCTAGAGTGAAGCAAATATCCCATCTTCTTAAATTATCTCTCTGGCATGTACACGAGATCTCGGTGCCTTCTCTCGACAAAAAATCAAAGTTGAATTCAAGGTATTATCATGCCGGATTAGAAAAGTAAACAGATTCATGGTCGGAAAGATGGAACTTCTTATTGCAGTTTCTCTGATAACTCGGGCAAACTAGTTCTGTGCATTGTCACCTTATGAGTGTATCTATGAAATACACTTGATTATTCTGAAACCATTGTTAGTAGACTAGATTTCAATGTTAACTTACAATCAGTCTCTAAGATTGTTACTGCTCTGAGCAATTATGCCAGAAATTTGTATTTGTTAAAATATTTTCAAATAAAAGCATTTTTTGGTGGATTTATATTTAAAAACTTTTTGTGACTTTTGGAAAAAATTGGAAAGGTGCAAAGTAAAAATGACAAGAAAGACTACTAATTCTATTAATTCAAAGCTATTAACTTTTTTGCTAAAGGATCCAAATGGTTTTAATCTTTCATACAGCCACCGTTAGTACATTTTGGTTAAAAATATCATTTCAAATTGCTATAATTTTTCATTAAGCCACATTTGATATCTCTTAAACTACGTGGTTGTACATTTTCAAAAAGGGAAATGTTATTTGTGTCTAAAGGTGGCAAATAGGTGGGTTGGGTTGATTTTGGATTGGATTAAAATAAATTCAATCTATTTTTCACTCACGTAATAAATGAGTTATAATAGATTAAGTTTATAACGGGTTGAGTTAAACCGATTAACTCATAAAATAATTAAAATTCTTAATAGACATATTAGTACACCAAAACACATACATACACATTAGTAGTACACTAAAATATAAATATACACACACTAATACACCAAAACACACACACATACTAATACACTAAAAATATACACACTAATACACTCAAATACACACTAATACACCAAAAATACGCGCACATATATTACCACAAAAATTAAAACACATTTAATAAAAAAAATACACACATAATGGTTGGGTCGATTGTGGACTATGGGTTAGTCCGTGGGTCGTTGGTCAACCCATGGGTCATGGTGACAAGTCAATCATGGATCGTGGGTCAACCCATGGGTCAAGAATCACGAGTCAACTCATGGGTTGTGGTTGGTGTATTAGTGTGTATGTTTTTGGTGTATTAGTGTATATGTGTATATTTTTTAGTGTAATAGTATGTGCTTTTTTTTGGTGTAATAGTGTGTAAATTTTTTGGTATATTAATACATTTATTTAATTTTATTACTTGTGTTATTTAATAAAAAAATAAATACTCAACCTAATGAGTACTCATTTGTAATCTATATTAACCAACTTAATCATATTATCCAACCCAATTAGAACTCATATTAATTAATATAGGTACCCAATTCATTTATTTATAGACCTTGGATAGATTAATATGTAACAGGTTAAGATTACCACCTCTATTTATACCTATAATAATTTTATTTGTTGACATAATGAGTTATAACTATTGAATTGTCAGTGAATTTCAACTAGCGATGGGGTCCTCTAAAGATAAAAAATGATAAAGCTACTAAATAAGATACTTTTTGACAAAAAAGGGCATCATTTTTTAAAAGCTAGTAATGAATCTATATAAATAAGTAATGTCTTATACTCCAAAAATATAGCATTTTGAACAATTTTATACTTTCTACTAGGTTTGCTCTCTCATTCTTCTTTCTCTTCATTCTCCCAAGTTCGCATACATCTACTTTTTTCTTTTCAATCTAGCATTCTAGTTTCTACAGTGTTAAAATACTACAAGTTAACTATTGGATTTCATTAAAATATTTGGGTACTATTTTTGTAAGTGTAATACGCAAATTGGTTTGAAAAACTTCATTGTATCTTAAGAACATATTTATAAATTTCAGTGCACACCTTTTTAAGTAACTAGTGAGGACAATATTATATTCAAGAAAACATTTTCGTACACGGCATGAAACAATTTTCAGTATTACAATATGATTCCACTTGGAATATGTGAAAGGGATACTCAAACTCAAAGTAGAGTCCCGTATATATAGCCAAAAATAATACAGAGTGACTTAAACATCCTTGTAGTTTAGGCAAAATATAAAAATCATAGTAAGGGTAAAAAAAGGAAAAGAAATCCTAATAAACCTAGACTACTATCTATACTCCAACACTCCCCCTCAAGCTAGGCGCAAAAATGTCAACTAAGCCAAGCTTGACAACGGAGTCCCGAAGAATAGACAGAGTGACAGGTTTGGTAAAAACATCCGCAACTTGATCACTGGTCCCCACAAACGATGGAGTAACAAGACCACTGCTGACCTTCTCCCGAAGAAAGTGAACATCGATCTTTATATGCTTCGTTCTCTCATGTAGTACAGAGTCAGAAGCGAGCTGAATAGCAGATTGATTATCACAATATAATGTGGATGGAGAGGTCACTGAAAAACCCAACTCGTCAAGAATCGATCGTAGCCAGATAATCTCACATGTGCCAAGTGCCAATGCCCGATACTCTGCCTCTGCAGACGAGCGGGAGACAACTGCCTGCTTCTTGCTCTTCCAAGAGATAAGATGAGTCCCTCGAAAAGCACAGAAACCCGTAGTAGATCGACCATCACATGCTCCCCCATAATCTGAATCTTAATAACAGGCTAGAGAACCGGTCTGAGATCCTGATGCATAAAACAACCCAAGTCCAGGACAAGACTTGAGGTACCGAAGAATATGATAAACTGCATCAAGATGAGGCTGACATGGCCTATGCATGAACTGACTAACTCGGCTGACTGCGAATAAAATGTCCGGCCTAGTATTGGCTAAGTAGATAAGTCTACCTACCAATCTTTGATAAACTGTCGGATCTTTCAACTCCTCACCTTCAGCAGTAAGCTTCAGGTTTGGAATCATAGGTGATGATGCCGGTTTGTACCCCAACATCCCAGTGTCTGAAAGAAGATCCAAAACATACTTTCTCTGAGAAAGAACAATACCTCTGCTTCTACGGGCAACCTCAATCCCAAGAAAGTATCGCAGAAATCCAAGATCCTTCACATCGAAGGCCTTCCCAAGGTCTATCTTGACCTGCGCAGTCCCAGAAACATCATCACCAGTAATAATAATATCATCAACATATACCAGAAGGATGACACACTGTCCAGAGGTATTCCGTCGAATAAAGCAGGTATGATCAGAATGACACCTGGTGAACCCCAATCGTATGACTACATCACTGAAGCGAGAGAACCAGGCTCGTGGCGACTGTTTCAGTCCATAAAGAGACTTACGCAGTCGACATACCTTTCCAGCATACTCCCCCTCACCACGAAAGCCCGGTGGTGCATCCATATAAATAATCTCGTCCAGATCACCGTGAAGAAACGCATTCTTCACATCTAATTGATGAAGAGGCCAAGAGTACTCCGCAGCCAGAGAAATAATTAACCGAACAGTAGTCAATTTTGCCACGGGGGCAAATGTAGCACCAAAGTCACGACCTGGTACCTGAGTAAAGCCCTTCGCCACAAGTCTAGCCTTGTAACGATCAATAGTACCATCTGCCAGAAACTTCAGGGTGTAAACCCAGCGACAGCCAACAGGCTTCACCCCTGAAGGTAAGGAGACAAGATCTCATGTATGATTACGCTGAAGAGCGTCCATCTCTGTCTGCATGGCAAGAACCCACTGGGGCTCCCGCATAGCTTCCGAAATAGAGCGAGGAACCAGCGTATCTGATAAGGCCATAGTATAAGCTCGAAATGTGGGAGACAGATTACCATAAGAAACATAAGCAGAGATCGGATATAAAATCTTGGCGGTCCAACCATATCGATCAACTGGACGGCGATCACGCCTTGGATAACGACGCCCTAAATCACCATCCTCTACTGATAATATCTTATCAGGTAAAGTAACTGGCTCAGCACCTGTAATCTCATCAGTACTAACAACAGGTGCATCAATATGCTCAACAAACTGAGAAGTATTACCTGCATCGCCTGAGGTAGAGGGGATATCAGCAGGGTGATGAGAGCGAGGACAACGAGCATACACCTGCAAAGGAAGAGAGACTGGTAACTCTGTACTGACAGGGATGAGTGACTCCTTGGGAGGAAAAATGGATGACCCTGTAGGGATAGTGATCAATGACTCTGACTCTTGTGGTAATGGGAAGTCAAAGGGAGTATCATCAACTGGAGGGGCAGACAAAGGACTGAAAGGAAAAAAAGGAATATGCTCAAGAAAGGTAACATCTAGACTGTGATACATACGACGCCTAATAGGATCATAACAGCGATACCCCTTAGATTGATGACAATAGCCCACAAAGATACAACGAATCGCTTTATCATCAAGTTTATGACGAGTAGGAGACCGATCCTAAACAAAACATGTGCATCCAAAAACACGAGGGGGGACCGGAAAAAGTGTCCGCTCAGGAAATAAGACCTGTAAGGGAGCCTTATGCTGAAGAACACGACTCGGCGTACGATTGCACAGAAAGGTAGAAGTCAAAACAGCAAAATGCCAATAAGATTTTGGTACTCTCATGCCTCTAAGCAGACAACGTACCATCCCTATCAAACTCCTATTTTTCCTCTCAGCAATACCATTTTGCTCAGGAGTATATGGACAAGTGAGTTGCTGAAGGATACCCTGAGAAGAAAGGTGAGACACTAAAGCATCAGACACATATTCTTTGGCATTATCCGAACGAAGAGCACGAACAATGACATCGAATTGTGTCTTAATCATCTGTAAAAACTGAGTGATTATAGGGAGCACATCAGACTTCCTATGCAAAAGGTAGACCCAAGTACAACGGGTATGATCATCTATAAATGTCACATAATATCTGGCACCTGACAGAGCAGTAACGGGAGAGGGTCCCCAAATATCAGAGTGTATTAGGTCAAATGGCTTGGGTGACTGGTGCATGCGAGGAATATAATTGGCCCTAACATGTTTTGATAGGGAACAGATAACGCAATCAAGTTTACCACCAACACAAGCATTACTCAAAGCAGGAAACAACATACATAAATATTTAAAATTTGTATGTCCAAAACGGTCATGCCACAATTGAACAGTTTGTGGCGAAAAATCATAACGACAACTACTAGGTAAAATACTAGCATGCAAGCTAGGAACAGAAAAAGACAAAGCAGGTGCAGGTGAAGGAATTGGTGAAACTGGAGATGGATTGCCAAGATAATACAGTCCATCTTTCTCATGTCCCTTGATAATAATCCTCCTGGTACTCAGGTCCTGCAAATAACACGAATCAGATAAGAATACAACCGCACAGTGAAAATCTCTGGCTAACTGATGTACAGATAATAGATTCATGGCCAACTTTGGCGCATGAAAAACTGAATGTAATGTAAGGCCATCTGGGAGACGGACTGTACCCCTACTAACAATAGGGGCATGTGTTCCATCTGCTAACTGAACCTGTGTATGTAACGGCTCGTCAAAAGTGGTGAAGTGATGGGCCTCACCTGTCATGTGACCATTCGCACCCGAGTCCAACATCCAAAGGGGAGATGAACTGGCACAAGCGTGAAAGGCACGAGATATACCTGTAGTGGTGACAGCAGCAGTAGTCAGACTCTGAGAAGTCAGAGCAGACATAAGTATATCTAATCGGGAAGTGATAGCATCCATATCACTTTGCCAAGGAGGAGCAGTAGCAGGAGTGGCGGTAGTGGGCGGTGGTATCTCAGCAATAGCAACAGTACGGCTGCGAGAAGGTGGCTTAAGCTCTGGATGGAGCTTCCAGCAAGTAGCCCTGAGATGTCCTGGTCGGCCACAATAATCACATTGACGGGAATCCCCCCGTCTGCGCTGATCTGGGACGCCCTGACTGCGCTGGTCTGAGCGTTGCCCATCCCTGACTAAGGATCCTGAACGGGACCCTACAGCAGTTGCAAGGGCCATCTGGTCAATCGAAGGAGTCAAAGCTGCAACTGGAAGTGATGCAATACGGACTCGACGCTCATGCTGCTCAATCATCCCATACACCTCATAAAGAGAAGGAAGTGTCAACATCGACAAGATCTGAGAACGAGGTCCCTCAAACTCATCACGAAGCCCCATAAGGAACTTGTGAATCCTATCCTCCTGCTCTCGAGTATGCAAGAATGCTGCTCCCTCGGGCTCTATCTTCGGAATAGCAGCAAGAGGACGTAGAGACTCATACTCAAGCCAGCGCTGGGTCAAATAGCCATAATAATCCTGAACGGTCATATCTCCCTGTCGAGCATATGAGAGCTCCTAAGAAAGCTCATAAACACGAACTCCCCGTCCTGACTGAGAATACATCTCTGATAATGCGCTCTATAGCTTCGGAACAGAGCTATGAAACTGATGGATCCTGCAAACAGAGGACTCCATTGAGCCAAATAACCATCCAAGAATGGCACAGTTTTCAGAGAACCACGCAGAATATCCAGGGTCGGCATCAGCTGGCTTTGGGTGAGATCCCGTCAGCCAACCAAGCTTCCCTACACGGCCTAAGAAAAGCTGGAATGAGCGTGACCACTCAGCGAAGTTACGACCATTCAACAATTGTGCCGTAACTTTTTGAGAGATCATGCCCGGTAATGCTGGTAATGCAACTGTGCTAGTAGGCACTGTATACTGGTCAAACATAAAAGTAGAAGTACCCATAGATGTCTCAACGGTAGAGGTGTCAACAGTAGGGTTCTCAAGTCCCTCAGTAGTAGCCATATCAACAACAATACTAGGGCACCCGTGACAGAAAAATAACTCTAAGATAAATAGAGGAATAAAATAAGGGAGAACAATATACCTTCAGTCGAACAGTAGCGACAAATAAGGAAGGTCCAAAAAGCTCCCAAATAATCAAGTCACGATGCCCAGAAATCCAATAAATATAAATGATCTACTGCATTAAAAGCAGATCAACGGAGAAAAGGATCTGATGCCTCCTCAAAAAGGCCTAGATATTGCAACTCTAGAAAAAAAGTGGCGCGAAAAAATAGCGACACTGTGACGAAAAGATACACGTGACCCGATAGCGGGTTGATGAGTGGGCTGGTTTGGGGCTGGTCTAGGATTGGTTTGGGTTGGACCGGGCAGTGGGTCGACGAATTGAGGTGGGCTGGGTTATGGGTCGACGAATTGAGGAGTTGAGGCTGTATATGTATGGCTATTCGGTGGGGCTGTATATGTATGGCTATTCGGTGGGGCTGATCGGTGTTATGGCAGGGCAGTGGGTTGATGTGTTGTTGGCTGGGTTTTGGGTTTTGGTTTATGTGGCTGTCGGTGGAGCAGCTGGTTTAATGGAGTGGAGGCAGTCGGTGTAGATGTTAAGGCTGGGTTTTGGGTTTTGGTTTATGTGGCTGTCGGTGGAGCAGCTGGTTTAATGGAGTGGAGGCAGTCGGTGTAGATGTTAAGGCAATCAGTTTCAGTGTGGTGGCTGGTGGCTGCAACATGGAGGAGAGGTTAGAGTTGTCGGTGGTGTTTTTTTTTGGCTGGGTTCTATCGGTGGGGCAGTGGACTTGGGACTGGGACTTGGGGTAGTGGACTGGGTTCTATCGGTGGGGCAGTCGGTGGTGTTTGTTATGGGCTGTCGGTGGAGCTGCTGGTTTAACAGTCGGTGTTGTATGTATATTGGTTGGAGGCAGTCGGTGTTGTATGTGTATGGAGGCAGTCCGCTGGTATGGAGTCGCTGGTTCTGGTGGCCTGGGCGTGGCGCTGGAGGTTGGGCAGGCTGTTGCAGATTGTTTGAGCAGTGGAATGGTGGCTGCTGGGAAGGTGATGAAGGCTAGGGTTAAGGTTAGGGTTAGGCTTAGAGATGGAGGCTAGGGTTTTGGCTCTGATACCAACTTGGAATATGTGAAAGGGATACTCAAACTCAAAGTAGAGTCCCGTATATATAGCCAAAAATAATACAGAGTGACTTAAACATCCTTGTAGTTTAGGCAAAATATAAAAATCATAGTAAGGATAAAAAAGGGAAAAAAAATCCTAATAAACCTAGACTACTATCTATACTCCAACAATTCCTACAATTAAATTTTTCAACAGAGTGACAACCCCAGATTTCCCAACAGTATTATGCTTCCACCCCCACAAATAACAACTACTAGAAACAGTTCCACCACCGTCGAGGGAGTAGCCGCTCTGACACCACCTTCAAGTACACTGATCCTATAACCCATTTCATTCTGTTGGGCTGATGTTTTTAGAACTGATAAAATTATGTATTTCAAATTACTTGCAGCTATTGAATCAATGAAGGATCCACTGATCGGACGAGTGCAAATGATTTGGTGCACATTATGATGCACACTTTTGGTGTGCATAACATTACTCTTTTAAAACACGTCTTTCACATACTGGTCTATGCAAAAGCTTCTATTTTCCAATCTGGAAATCAATATTGATTGCAGAACAAAATTGCAGAGCAGTATCCATTTTCCTAGAAGATGGTTTCTAAGATCAATTCTGTCAAAAAACCAAGAGATAAATAGGCCACCTTCAACTTAATGGAGGACAAACTGTATGAAAGAAAAATGGGAGTAAAAGAACATATTGGTACAAATTCTGAAAAAAAAAAAAAAAAGGCATCCTCTTGGTCATCTCTCGAACACATTCTGACCTCCGAGTCCAGTTGAACATATTGGGAAGAGGTCTGACCGACATGAATGCATCCACCATCTTATTGAATAACGAAAAAGGAATTTTTCACAATTCCACCATCATATAAAAAAAAAAAAAAAGAAAATTGCAGGATTTAAAGAGAAATAAGTGTCAATCTGGTACGGCCAGAACATCTGATTTCGAGTCAAAAATGGAACACAGGAATCCTTTAATCAAAACTTTACTAAAACTACTTAGAACAAGTGCACAAGTACTAAAACTGCTTTAATAGAAGAAGCCCCAAGACACGATGCAGTTTAGAGATGATATTTTCTTTTCACAAAATGGCAGAGTTACCGGACTTCAACTGATCAATCTAGATTCCAGACAAGATAATTTATATCGTAGCCAATGATAAACACATGCAGTTATAACAAAAGCCTCATCCTAACTTAACCAAGACCAATCATCATCACGTTGATTAATTTAGAGATCACTTGTGAATTCCACCATCTACTTTTCTTACTGTTCCTTCACAATTTACCTCATTCTAATCCAAACATACTGAGACCCCCTAATCTGTTCTTCAAACTACCTACCTATAGATTACTCAAACAAACAATTGTACCCTACCTAACCAAATCAAACAGAATTATACCAAATTCAGAAAAAAAATTGAGAGCAGTGGAGGTTTGACATCATTACTAAGCTAGGACCATGTTGTCATGAGAGGTGTTGTTCTCATAGACACAAATTTGGATAAGCAGCAGGTAAAACCTCCATCAGGTGACTTAAAGCCTTGGTACTGCCAAAATTTCAGACAGATTAGTGCCAAGAAACATATGCATAGACCTAGGCAAGTCAAAGGAGACTAAAGGTGCGGGGCATGCTATGTGCTTGTCGCTTACTGTGGCCTCTGTTTTTTTCATGTTTCATTCAGTTTTTTTCCTGGTACATCACCTTTCAATTGGTTACTTTTTATGAAAGAGGGTAGCTAATTTCATATATAAAATTCAAATTCTACAGAATTACAATTTTGCCTTTGTTTCTAAAAAAATGGCATGACCCAGGTGGATTCTCATTCATGGTAGAAAAGGTTATGAAAGGAAGCAAAAAATAATAAACAAAATGAAAAGGGAAAAATGTGTTCAAGCAACCTACCTTCTTAAAATGCAAAATAAAAAATGAAATTAAAACATAGTAGACGTGATGCAATCCAAAAGATGCTCAAGAAAACACAAATTCGAAGATGTGAAAGATAATGGAATTGACTTTCCATCAAGGCAAAGATCCATATGGAACCTTGCATTCTCATTTTAAGTTAATTTGCTAGTATTAATATTTTATATGTCCTTTTAATATTTTTAGTGTCAGGGGTATTTTTGTAATTTTTAAAATTTCTGGAATAGATCATATTTTTGAATCAAATTCTAGTATTGAATATTCTACAATTTAAAGTTCTAGTTCTAGTTAATTTTAGTTTTTTAATTTGTAGGGACCTAGTGTTTTTGTAGTTCTAGAGACTTTGGAATCCTAATCTTTTGGAATCAGGATTACTTAGAACTCTATATATAGTTAGTGTTACTTTTCATAATAGATGAAGAGAGATATTCAGAATTTTCAGCAATTACATGTTTCTTGAGTTGTGTGATGCAATTCTAACCCTATGTGTGATTCCTACAGAACCCTTGGAGTGATTCCTAGCCAAAATACTGTTCACGCTACTGTTCACCCAACTGTTCACAGTCCCATTACTGTTCAAGGGTACTGTTCACAACCCCTAAATAGTCTCTATTTTTATTTTACAAAGTTGTCCTACATCAATTTGGTATCAGAACCGAAAAATCCTATGTTATGCGGCTTAAATATTGATATATGATGATGGAGATCCAAGATTTTGATGAAAGGGATGATTCTACAATATTCTCTAGTTGGCTTGTTTCTATAGAGAACTATTTTGTTAGGTATAATTTCTCAAATAAGAGAAGAGTAAGGCTTGTCAATATGAAACTTGTAGGCTTGGCAAAAATTTGGTAGTTTGGTGTTAAAGGAGATATAAGAAGATTGGGACAACCTCTTATAAACACATGGCAAAAGATGAAAGCTAAGCTTCAACAGAGGTATATGCCCTCAAACTATAGTAGCAAGTTATGCAAACAACTTATTAATTTGCAACAAGGTAACCTATCTGTTACATAGTATATTCAAAGATTTGAAGACCTAATGTTGAAAAATCATATTGTAGAAGAATTTTGTCAAACAATTGCTCAATTCAAGGCTGGTTTAAGAGCAAATATAAAGGCAAAAATACTTGGGCAACCACTATACAACGTAGAGCATGCATTCCAAGTAGCACTTGTTACGGAGATATACCTAAATTTCCTTCACCAAGTAGGTATATCAAAGGTTTCTTCTTCGCAAAAGGGTAAAACTCAAAGTTATTTAGATTCTACTGTGCAACTAGAGAAGATTCATCAAAGGCAACCCAAAGCAACAAATGATTGAATAATTCAAGATAAAGGAAATCAAGTAGAAGAATCAACACAATCACAAGTAACTACGCTACTTACTTGTCCAGAGGCTAAGGTAAAAAGTGAATATTCAGACAATGTTGTTGTTGTGGAGCCTGACATGATGAAAAATTCAGCAACTAGTATTGAATCAAATGAGCCTTTAGAGATGAGTACGTTACTACCTAAGAGCTCTTAGATAGTGCTAAAAGTGTTGGCTAGTGACATTGTTCCCCTTAATGACTTTCAACTAGCAACAATGATGTTCCAAGAGTTGATTTGTTTGCATCTTTCAAGGATCTACATGAAGAGTCACCAATGCTTCTTTCTATCCACTTTACTCCACCACTTGATTTTATCATTTCAGAAAATTTCAACGACACAATTAAGGGATCAATTTTTAAATTTTTTCTTTGTTCCCTCAATTAGAGAAGAAAAAGAGACATCATCTTAACACTTCTCATAGACAGCTATATATACAAGTTCAAAGTTTTTGGACATTTATACTACAACACTTTAAAACTCGAGGTTGAGTTTTCTTCAACTAGGGGAGAATGATGCAATCCATAAGATGCTTAAGGAAACACAAATTCGAAGATGTGAAAGATAATGGAATTGACTTTCCATCAAGACAAAGATCCATGTGGAACCTTGCATTCTTATTTTAAGTTAATTTGCTAGTATTAATATTTTATATGTCCTTTTAATATTTTGTGTTAGAGGTATTTTTGTAATTTTCAGAATTCATGGAATAGGTCATATTTTTGGGTCAAATTCTAGTATTGAATATTCTAGAATTTAAAGTTCTAGTTCTAGTTAATTTTAATTTTCTAATTTGTAGGGACCTAATGTTTTTATAGTTCTAGAGACTTTGGAATCCTAATCTTTTGGAATTAGAATTACTTAGAACTCTATATATAGTTAGTGTTATTTTTCATAATAGATGAAGTGAGATATTCAGAATTTTCAGCAATTACATGTTTTTTAAGTTGTGTGATGCAATTTTAACCCTAGGTGTGATGCCTACGGAACCCTAGGAGTGATTCCTAGCCAAAATTACTGTTTATATTACTGTTCACAGCCCCTAAACGGTCCCTATTTTTATTTTACAAAGTTGTCCTACGTCAAGACGTTTCTGTGGTTCATGTAGAACCTAGCAAACAAAATTACAGATTGCATTGAACTTAAAATTGTGATAGGTCAATTTCCATAATGGAAAGCAGATTGAATAAAACTAAATTCCAATTTGGCAATATCAGTAATGGTAAACATTCTTTCATCTATGCCGTAAAAAATGCATCTCAATTTGAGAACCCCAAAAGAAAGCATAAAAGAGATTATTAAGGCTAATTATGTTCCAAACTTGTAGGTTTGTCATCCACCAGATAACCCTCCTATAAACTCAAATTTACTTCAGATTTAACCCTTTGAGAAGCTGAAATCAAATGTGGCCCAGTACCCAGGCAGCTAAGGATTCGAATGTTAGGTCCATAATTTCAACTGACATTAGACAAAACACTGTTGCTGGAATTACTCGTGAAAATGTTTCTCTACAAAATTCTTTCAATGCATTGAATTATAATAAAACAAGATAAATTGAGGCGGATGGGCATGCATCGATGTAATGGTTGTGTGAGGCTCTTTAGTGGGGAAACTCGGACTCCTAATCTACTTCTTCACCTTTTTTAAGTGAGTCTATCAAATGCAAAGCCCCTTAAGAACCTTAGTTGTTTCTATAACTTAATTCTGTACAGAGTCAACTAAAAGCCAACCCCTCTTTCAAAAGCATCATGATTATGTACCCTTATCATGAAGCCTTGTAATATTGTATTTCCAAAGACCCCTCTTTAATATTTCATGTAAGCCCCCAAATCAGCCCAAGCTTACAACCGTGCCGCATATTATAGATATGGAATAATGACTTTTGTTCCAGTCTTATTTCAGCATTTTTTTTTTTTTAATATTTGTATGAGGTATCTTTGCATGACCTATACTATAAGGATTAGCCAATACGAAGTTCTCCCAAGGCCCAATAAGGTCAGTGATGGTACTGTGGCCTTGGACCATCACTCAAATTGCCTTCTGTTCTTGTTATGGGTGTCTTCACCCAGTAGCTTCGCCTTAATAACAAATCCACATCGTAACCAAATTATTAAAATCCCTTAAAACCCAATTTATGGATTATGGTTCTGACAACCAGATACACTTGCAAAACATACAATAGAAGCATCCCTCTTCATTAAATAAAGAATATTGACCTGTGAAAAAAGGAACAATTTACAAGAAGATGCAATTAACTTACCTCATCAGTAACTGCAGCACGAACCCTAATATGTCTTTCAACCAATTCTGTTATGATACGGACGAAACTCAAGGCCAGGGCTTTGATAACCCAGAGGCCTGCCGCGCCTAAAAGGCCGGAACAGAGAAGGAGAATCTAACATCGGCAAAAAACCTATAACCCAGCCGTCTAAGCCCAGTCCAAGCTATTTCTAGGTCACCTGAGGGAATCACAAATCCTGGGATCTAGGGGGACCACTCCTGACACCTACGGCAATCTCAGAGAAGGTGGAGCATCAGGCCGTCAGAGATCATGGCAACGGCAACGCCGGATGAACAACGATCGTGGTGGCAGGAGAAGCAGGAAGGGGGCAGAAGAAAGGACAGCTAGAGACCCTAGGAGGAGCTGGTATAAATAGATAACGATAACACAAGCAAGAGTAGAACTCCATCTCCCCCAAGAAAGATCAGAAGAACATCTGAAAATCAAAGAGTATAGAAAACTGAGAGAGAATACCTACATATTCACCCTTTGTAAGTAGACTTCAAGTCCTAAATTGCCGGAGGCACTTTGCCGGCCGATGAATATATAAACCCAGCGAGCAAGAGACTCCGTTGATAGTAGACATAGTCTTAGTCCTTCGGCTAAGGTGAACCACTTATATTCCCAGTCTAACTGATCATAAAATATTAATCCACAATCTGCAAAACCATTTTCACAACACCATCCCATCACAATCGGGCTTAGGCCACAAAATTCGAGTATCATCAGTTGGTGCCGTCCGTGGGAACGTTTTTCATCATTTCCTTATCTGATTTCTATTCGATGGTTTTAACTCGAAATATGAGTAAAGCTCCTGCCAACCCTCAAGCCCACCAGAACCTGCCAGAAAATCCCCCGATTCCAGAATTGGACACCGCAAACCACTTCACAACAACGAACCTTCCCCCCTCTCGAGGGGATGGATACTTTTCATTGAACCACGATGCAACTTATGAAACAAAACTAGGAGTTGTTGGAATGGATACAGACTCACCAGCTCCCTCCATTCCCACCAGCTCAACAAGAGCCCCCTCCACCGCCAGCAGGTCACGACGCTCCCCTTCGAGGACACCAGGCTCCACTAAATGGGGTCACAGAGCTCCACGAGCATAGCCACTCCGGAGAAAACCATCAGAGGAGACATACCGAAGGACAAAATGAGGACGAGGCCTATAGTCGAGCCACAGCTGCCTTCCAATAGGTTAGACCTCATCCCTTGTTCGAAACCGATGATCGCATATGAGAGTAGAAAATTTGTGAACTCCAGCAAGAGTTGGGCAAAGTGAAAGAAGTGGTTAAAGGAAAGGCCCCCGACACCATGGATGCCCTAGTCTAGCAAACCAAGTCGTCATTTACACCTAAGGTCCTCCATTTCCCTCTCCCTCAGAAGTTTCGGATGCCGTCGGTAGAAGCATTTGACGGGACCAAAGACCCAGTCGACCACTTAAACTCCTACAAGAATCAGATGGAACTCCAGGGGTATCCCGACCCGATTCGTTGCCGAGCTTTTGCCATCACCCTGAAAGGATCGACAATAGCTTGGTTCAATAGGTTACAACCGGCGTCAATCTTCTCCTTCAAGGAACTGTCAATACAGTTCGTCTCACACTTCATCGGAGCAAGGACGTACAGAAAGCCATCCTACCACCTGTTGAGCGTCAAACAAGGACCAAATGAGTCCCTCAGAAGTTACGTGCAACGCTTCAACCAGGAATGCCTGAAGGTGGAAAGGGTGGACGATAAATTCGCATTAACCACCTTCATGTCGGGACTCGAAGTGCAATCCAAAGACCTTCTCTTCTCGATTGCTAAGAACCCTCAGGCTACTATAGCCGAGGTGTTAGCAAAGACTGAAAATTACATCAACGACGAAGAAACTCTTCGCTTGAAAGGAAGTTCGGCAACGCCAGAAGGGAACAAAAAGAAGCGAGACCATAGCCCCAAAAGAGAGAAAAGGCGCAATCGGTCCCCAAGAAGAGACCGTTCTCCGAGAAGAGAAAAAGAGCCTTCCCCTAAAAGAAGAGAAAATGTCCAAGACCGACTAGGACCTCCTTCGCAGGAGCTACAGTCGTGGTATGCTCCAGCTCAACTCCCACCCCTTGTCACCTCGATCGCTCAGGTCCTCCATAAGGTCCAAAACAAGAGGTTCATCCGGTGGCCACCGCAAATGAAATCTGAACCCAGCAGGCGGGATGCCACTAAGTACTGTGAGTACTATAAAGACACCGGCCACGAGACAATTGATTGCATACAACTCAAGAAAGAGATAGAATACCTGATCAAGAGGGGACACCTGCGCCACTACTTGGCGACAGTTGGAAGCTCGAAATAATCAAGGCCGAAAAGATCGAGCTGCCCCAGAACCCCCTCAGCAGCACCAACAAACCCTTGGCAAAATCCTCGTAATCTCTGGCGGGTTCGTCAAAGGAGGCAAATCCAGCTCAGCACGTAGAGCACATGCTTAGAAGGCACGTTCGGAAGATCACCTTGAAATCCATACCGTACGAAAGGTGCCTCGCCGAGAAATGGAGATCACCTTCTCAAATGCAGACCTCGGAGAATGCTAGCAGCCACATGACGACCCCCTAGTCATAAAGGCGATCGTCGTCAACAATATCGTGCACTGAGTACTCGTCGACAACGGAAGCTCCACTGATATCATTTTCCTGTCGATTTTCGACCAACTAGGCATAAAAAGGTTAAACCTCGAACCCGTGAAATCCCACCTACTAGGTTTCTCGGGCAAAAAGGTCCTACCAGTTAGATCCATCCAATTCATCCTCACCGTCGGGGAACAACCCTGTCAAGCTACGACCACCAATCGTTTCCTGGTAGTAGATGCTCCATCTGCCTACATCATCCTGTTGGGTAGGCCATCTCTTAACTCCATCAAAGTGATACCTTCGGCATATCATTTGGTGATGAAATTTTCCACAGAGAATGGGGTTGGCATGGTCAGGGGGAACCAACGCTTAGCCAGAGAATGCTACGTTGTGTCGATGAAACAAAGGGAGATGGAATCAGTCCAGCTCGAGGACCTGGACATGAGAGACGAATTAGATACCAAGCCTACCTCTATCAAGCAGTTGGAGCCCGTGCAGTTGGATGAAGACCCGGGTCGCAAGATCAGATCAAACAGACGAACCAACATAAAGACCTGAAAACACTGAGGCCTATCAATCCGAATCCAAAACACAGGCGTAAAGCGCAGCAACACAAGATCAATAGCAAAAGGATAGTTTTCATTAAGTCAAAACAGGCCAGCACTACAGCCAGTACACAAAAAAAAAAAACTGGCAAGGTCATAGAAGTAGCAACAACCGAAACATAGAAGCGACGACAACCGGGACATAGAAGCAGCATGATCAAAAACCTCATCCCCTCTTCGGGTCCTCCTTGGCAACCCCCTTCAATTTACAATCTCTCCTCTCTAGCAGGGCATTCACCTCCTACAAACGAACAAGCTCCACCTTCAAAGCATCTCTCTCGCTCTCCACCTCCACCAACCTCTTCTTCAGCACCTCTACTTCAACCTCCGTTTCACGGGGCAGGGAAGGCGCGACCTGGATCCTAGTCGAGCTTCCCCTTATCCCCTAACGGGCGAGGTTCTAAAGGGTAACAAGGGCAAAATAGGAAAGAGGACAAGTTTTTTCAACCTTGCGAACATTGGACACCTCCTGCGAAGTGAGGCAAGGAATACCTGTACAACACAATGCCGACAGAAACAAGGTCAGTACAACATCTAACTGCAAAAACTAGCTTTAAATCCACAAAGAACAATTACCTCTATCCCTGAAATTCCCCCAAGAGCGAGGAATCCAAAGGCGACACCCTTCATCCACCGCAGGCTCCCACGAGTCCCCCGATACGAAGAAGAACCGCTGAGCCCACCCCTCGGGAGAGGGGGGAATGTCAACAACAAGAGGTGGGTGGAAATACCATTTTGAAAACAAGAAGGTAGAAAGAAGGGGGAAAGTCAAAGAAAAGATCAAGAAAGTAGAAAAACTCAGAAACAGTAGGGAAAGCTTTGAAACCCTGTATTCGCCAGAA
Source organism: Ilex paraguariensis (assembly GCA_963454935.2). Taxonomy (NCBI): domain Eukaryota; kingdom Viridiplantae; phylum Streptophyta; class Magnoliopsida; order Aquifoliales; family Aquifoliaceae; genus Ilex; species Ilex paraguariensis. The sequence continues at coordinate 54,308 of CAUOFW020001040.1, read as the reverse complement.
GATGAAAAAACCAACCAAAGCGGCCCACCCCGAAGGGGAAAGCCGAGTGGGACACAAACCGTGATGTGAAAGAATCCGAACAATGTCTTCATGAAGAGGGAGCCAAAGGCCACACGCAAAGGCCCCCTCAAAAAAAGCAAACTCTTTCGGAGCCGACATGCTGCATGGCTCATCAACGAATGGGACCCTAACAACCAGATCCACAGGCAGGTCATATAGACCCTTTAGCTGGGCAGCATCTGCTGTAGTGTGTGTGGATGGAAGCAGGAAGATAGAGTACCAATCACCCTTTAGAGACTCTCGAGCGTGGCTTTTAAAAAACGAGGAAGGATTCATTAGTCCAAGCCTTTAAGAAAACAAGCACTAAAGGGAGTCAAACGTCTGGTAAAGAAGATCTCTATGAGGAAGTGGGAATGCTATGATTTGAAGTATTGGAGAATATATAGCCTAGAGGAACGACTGTTAGAATCCTGCAGATAAAATAGCAATAAATAAAAGTGCAAGATTCAGAGAGGTGGGTGAACCGTCTAACAATTAGCTTAAATGAACAGCCGTTTCGCACGCTACCCGAAATCAAGCTGTTGTGCGTTGCCCAAAAGCCACCCAAAAACTAACATTACTCCAAACAGACCAAGGCCTCTTTGGAGCAAGGGGGCAAGGGAACGTAACGTCAATATCAGTAGATACATCACATCAGAAAACGCAGAAGGAAAAGAAAAAAGTGTTTACAAATTTCATTACCAAAAAGCGTTTACAAAAAAAAGAAAACAAACAAAAAACACAAAAACAAATCTTTAAAGCTGTTCGGAGTAAGGACCCGGTGGAGTAGCATCAGAAACACCATCACCCGGAGGAGCTTCAAACCGTGGTTAAAACCGCCCAAGATCCAAGTCAAGGAACTCCTCAATTGTCTGGTCAGCAAAATTGAAAAAACCATCTACAAAGGCCCTGGCCGCCTCTAATCGGGATTTCTCAATCTCCTTTCGCTGACTCTCAACCACCTGACGTTCAACTGTCAAAGAGTTGCCCAGCTCAACATTTGTAGCCTGCAAGTCCCTCAATTGGTCCTCCAGTAAAGACTGAGCAACAGCAGAATCAAGTAGTTCCCGGGTCCGGGCTTCACAATCTTCCCTAGAATGAGCCAATTCTTCCCAAAGAGACACCTTCGCAGAAGTGCTGACAACCAACTGCTTAAAAATCTGAGCTCGTTGGTCGAGAACCCGCTCTAATTCCGCCTCGGTGGCCAGACCCCAATTCAAGAGGTCGAGATTCCGCTGACGAACTTCTCGAAGCTCATTCCTCAAAGAATGAATCTCTGTCCCAAGTGCGCAGACATGCATTGCAGACTGAGAACAAAGAGAAAAATTAAAAGCATTACAAAAGCAAAGGCGGGAATAACGAAGCAGAAGGTAGGATTACCTCAAGAAAGGCGTGAAGTGCTTCCCAAATGCGGGCTCGGAAAGGAACGTCCACGGAACGTCTCAAGTCAGCTTAAGGGATCAATCCCATCAACGCGCGGCTACTCAGACTCACATTCCTCAGCAGACTGCCCTCGAGATCGATCAAAGGAATAGACGAAACACCCGCCGAGCTGGAGCCGGCGACACCAGTGGAGTTGAAACCTCGCAGAATCGGTCCTATTACTGCACTAACCATAACTCGACCCACCGTTGTAACAGACCCCGGCTCAGGTATCATCGCCTCTGCGGCACCAGACGAGGACCCGGTAATCTGCAGCAAGGTCGAGACTTCACCACTAACGCCCAGAGCTGAGCCCATATAATCCCCTCCTTGACAAGCCTTCTTGGCAGGAGGCTCGAAACTCATGGCTCGCCTCCTTTGACCTACCTGCTCTAAGATCGCCCCCGTTGTGTAATCAGGTACAAAGGAACTGCATAAACAGATCAAAGAGAGAAGTAAGGGCCCCGAGAAAACCATGAACAATGGCAAGAGGTCGAATACTCACAGCTACTCGACGAAGAGAATAGAACGTGACGCATCAACTCTGTAAACGAAAATGGAGGACAAGCCCGAGCATATCCAACTCTGGTCAGCTCCTCGCCCGATAAAGGCGACAACACGCCCGCAGCCGTAAAGGCAAACAAAGTTATCACCCCCGAGGAAGATGTAATAACATGGGCTTACTAGGATTCCTCCACGATTAACGAATATAACAGAAGAAAACAATAGATAGGAACCTATCCAGATTCCTGCGCTAAACCCACTCAATAGGAACCCTGGCGGTCGCTAAAAAATGGGCCTCATATTCCCAGCCAACTCCATAAACGAAGAAATACCTCCTCCTCCACCCTTCAGGCTCTGGAGGAAGGTCAGAAATGAGAACTTCTCCTCCCCTCCTAGGAGTAAAATGGTAAAACTCAAACACCTCCTCGGGGCGGAACAAATGAAAAAACTCTGGAACAGTAGCCCTAGACTAGGGAAACAACCTCCCCCACATCGCTACAAAGCCTAGCAAGACCGCCTAGGCCGCAAGAAGGAGCATGGCGGGACAAAAGCCAAAAAAATACAAGACCTCTCTGATAAATGAGGGAAGAGGGAACCGCAACTCTAACAAGAAAGGGGCCTCAAAGAAACAGGCCTCGTCCCAGACCAAACAATGAAAACGACGCATATCAGCATGACGCACAACCACACCAGGCGGGATATCAAAATGTCTGGCAAGAGAATGAGCCTCTTCCTCCCCAATCTCATTAGCCTCAACATCGGAAAGAGGCGTTCCATAACATCGTGAGAAGAGAAAGGGACCCTAGTCATGAGAACAGGAGGAAAATATCTTCCCTTGAAGGCACTGAAGGAGAAAAGTCGCGACCACGGAGAAAGCGAAAGATTCTAATGCCTAAGGCGGGGCAGTCAGTCTCCAGAAACGCTCATTTATAACCCTAGCCATGGGCGCAATTAATGCACGTCCCTTGCATTAAAGTAAAGAACACATGGCGTCGTGGGAATCACTGAAACGTCACGATCAACAAGCCACTACCCCCACTGGCGGCGCACGTTCTTTAACAGATGAAACCATCATATCTAGAGTACGGAGAAAGGTGTGCGAAAAGACCAAAATGACCCCATGGGACTTCTGGCTGAATCTGCCATCTTGCCCTGGTCTGCGATTAACCCGCCTTGAAAAAGGGCAAAGTCAGCTCGGCTATGCAAGGCCAAAGCCTTGGCCCTACCACGGCCACGCTAAACAACTCGGGAACCATAATTTGGGATCTCGAAATCAGTAAACAATATCGTCATTTTCATTCAACAGAACCAGAGAGGAAGATTTCGTTTCCAAGCAATAAAAAAAAAAATAACGACATTCCTAGTAAGAAGTCGTACCAAACCAAAAGTTACATCAAATTCACAAAGATAAAATGCTACAAAAGTCCTCATCGAATCACCAAAAATAAAAAGAGAGAGGCAATTGCGGGTCCACCTCAGGTAGCCGCCTCACCCCTGCCACCGACTTCCTCGTCAATTTTCTCAACTGGGACATCGAGCTCCTCGGACTCATTCACCTGAAAAATAGAAGCCCCCTTGGCACCTAGCACCACCACCTCTTCAGCAGTAGCAGATTTCTTCTTGTACTCAAGCTGCAGCGCAAAGGAATGCAGGTCGAGGTCCATATGAGCATCCTATATCTGGTCCCTGTAGTTTAGGAACCCATCCACAAAGGCAGAGGCGCACTCCTTCAACAGCTCAGACACCCGGGCCCGCAAAGACGACAGCTCGGAATCCTTGGCCTTTAGGTCTGCAGCCTTGGCTTTGATTTCATCATCATTGGCCGCGAAGTCTGCATCTTTAGCCTTGAGCTTAGCCTCTAAACCTCGATCTGCGATTCTTTAAGGGCAATATGGTCCTGATGGCGGGAGTCCAGCTCATCGTTGATCCTCTTCAATTTCGAGACCTCAGAAACCAAAACTTGCAGCTTCCCCTCGACAACATCCTTGCTGACTGTCATGACATCAAGAGCATCCTTGGCCTTTTAGAGATCCCGCTCATGATGGATATCCAACATCTTCACACAGGCGAGCGACTACGAAAGAAAAAGGGTATCGGACAACGTAGGAAATAGGAAAAGAACTCAAGAGCAACTAAATGGAAAAACGGAACAATAGGGTACCTCGGTCAGACCTTGGAGGGCATGCTGGATCTTCTTTTTAAAGGGAACCTTCATCACCGGTTGAGGATCCGAAGTGGAGATTAACTCTAACATAGCAGCAGCTGCAGCCTCGGGATCGCGAAGAAAGTCGCCCCCACGCACCTTAGACTTAAAAGGGGCGAACTCACCTTTTTCACCCTTCGGAGGAACCGTCTCAAGTGAGGCAGAATGAGGGGCCGAAAATCCGAGCTTGTCCGCTGAAGTCCCCTCCTAGCCGATATCGCCCTTGGAAAGTACAAGAGAAGGCGGGGGCACGACAGCATCCCCTCGGGGATGAACGACTCCACTTTTCTGTCCCAAAGGAATGGGTATGGGCCCAATGGTCAATGCCTCCTTAGGTGGCAACTGGCCTCCCTTCGCCAATTTCTTCCTCTTTCTCGACTGCTCAGTATCCGAGAACACCGCCATGATCAGATCTTGATCCATGTTGCCCAACGGGAAGATAGAAGGTGGAGCAGCCCCTGAAACTTGGATAATGGACGGTCCAAGCCCGTGTTTAGCGAGGTTCTCGTCGATCACTAAGTCAAAGAAGTCCCTCAACCCAAAGGCCTCAATTCTAGCAATCCGGGCTACCTCCACCGTGCCGTGTACTGGGTAGAATTCTGCAAACCAGAACAAAAGTTAGAAACACAAAAAAAAAAAAGGAGAAAAGAAGATAACAAAGGGTAATACGACAGGTAGATTAGTCTTACGAGTATTCCTTGGGACCCCCCAAAATCTTGGAACACGAGGAACGTCGCCAGGTTCCCCTGACAACTCCCAAGAATCGTCCTTGACAAAAAAGAACCTCGATTTCCATCCTTTATTGGAAGACGGAAGGCCGGAGATCAAAGTCTTCGCCTTTAGTCGTTTAGCAAAATACAAGAAACCTGAGGAGGGAGAGGACTTCAACTGAAAACGGAAAGTAAATTCTCGTATAGAGGGAAGGGGAAGGTTCCCGCTCTCAAACCAATGGATGAGGAAACCAACCAGAAGGCCCTAACCGTTGGGAGACAGCTAGGCTAGGCAAACATTGTAGAATCCAAGAACATTCCAGATAAAAAGATGGACAGGAAATCGAAGACCAGCCCGGAATGCAGACTCGAAGAAGCAAGTAAGTCCAGGGAGGATGGAATTACACCTTTTGTGCTTCCCGGGGAAATGTAATTCCACGAAATCAGGAAAATGATACTCACGCCTCAACTCCCCCAAATCCTCATCATCAAGACAACTAGGGGTTCCCTCCGCCCAACAAGTCAGGTCAAACGGTTCGCGACGAGTTCATTTTTTAGAAACGGGGGGCAGAGCCGGCTCAGATTTCCTCTTCTTCGTTCGAGCCGGAGAACCAAGAGGCAAGGCGGAAAGAGGTGCAACTTCGGCTGGAGGCACCAGGGATGTAACTCCAGCAGTAAACTTAGGGGCTTCGCCACCGGCGGAAAGAGAATGCCCACTAGAGGAAGCAGTAGTAGTTTTCTCGGCCTCCCACTAACAGATTCCAACTCGGAAGAAGAGGAAACGACAAATTTTTCCATCAAAAGGTCGGACTTCACACCAGAATGAAGGGAAGGGAAATGCAAGACACAACTTGCCAAAAATAAAAGTTTCAAACACCAGGCCCTGAGTAAGGATACCCTCGCCACTAAAGAATGACTTACGAATCGCGAAAGGAAAGAAAGGTCATCGGAATGCTCTCTAAAATAACTAAACCTCCAGATCAGGAAGTGAAACCCAAAACCCCACCAGGAAAGGTTGAATGGATCCAAGTCAAAATAGCAAGGAGAGAGGAAGAAGGACGTACCTAGTGAAACGCTAGAGGAAAAGGAGAACCAGGGACAAGGATGTCGTAAGTCGCCCAAGATTCTGGATCAAATCACTTCGAATGCACAGAAAAGGAAAGGAGCATAAAGAAAATAAGGACTTGGAACCACAAAGCAAAAAGCCAAGAGACTTTCCCCCTTTTTTTTTTACAAGAGACGTATATGTATGCATGAAGCATTAAATTTGAGACAGGCAAGTGACAGGACACACCACAAAAGTCGTATCCACGAGCTCACCTGATGGTGACACGTGTGCATTGTCATCCCATCATCGTAGGCAAACGGAGGCATGGCCCAATTTAGATCAGAACCAATAGCCGAGCACAGTCATTACTTCGAAAGCCCATAACAAGCCCACAAAAGTCATTTTTAACCCCAGGCTAGAAGTGATAACGCCTTCATGACCTGGGGCTGGGGGGGCAACTAATACGGACGAAACTCAAAGCTAGGGCTTTGATAGCCCAGAGGCCTGTCGAGCCCAAAAGGCCCGGAACAGAGAAGGTGAACCTAGCATCAGCAAAAAACCTATAACCCAGCCGTCTAGGCCCAGTCCAAACCATAGAGCGGTGTGGAGAAGGAAAGTCCAGTCCAAGCTATTTCTAGGTCACCAAAGGGGATCGCAAATCCTAGAATCTAGGAGGACCACTCCTGACACCTACGGCAATCTCAGAGAAAGTGGAGCACCAGGCCGCCAGAGATCATGGCAACGACAGCGCCGAATGAATAGCGATTGTGGTGGCAGAAAAAGCAGGAAGGGGGCAAAAGAAAGGACAGCTAGAGGCCCTAGGAAGAGCTGGTATAAATAGATAACGATAACCCCGACAAGAGTAGAACTCCATCTCCCCTAAGAAAGATCAGAAGAACATCTGAAAACCAAAAAAGTGTAGAAAACTGAGAGAAAATACCTAGATATACACTCTTTGTAAGTGGACTCCGAGTCCTAAATTACCGGAGGCACTTTGTCGGCCGATGAATATATAAACCTAGCGAGCAAGAAACTCCGTTGATAGTGGACGTAGCCTTAGTCTTTCGGCTAAGGTAAACCACTTATATTCCCAGTCTAATTAGACCATAAAATATTAATCCGCAATCTGCAAAACTATTTTCATAACACCATACTATCACAATCGGGCTTGGGCCACAAAATCCGAGTACCATCATGTCAAAACTTCAATAAGCTGCTTCTTCACTTTATCAGTCAGCATACGACCCGCACCATACTCCTGAAAGAACATGACTTAAGCCTTTTTCAGAAACCAAATCATGACAGCCCTCCTTTGTGGTGTATAAAAAAAGTGTGGAAACCAAATTATAGCAGGATATCTCAAAGCTACTTGCATTTGTTACCATTAAAAACATGCTTCATTGGTTCAGTGCACGTTACAACAAAAGGGCCGACTCTTAAAACATTTTTGAACAAGCTCTCTCAGTAGACCCATAGCCTTTGAACTGAACATGAATATATAGATACACCAGATAACTTAACTCATGACTATCAGCTTTGAAGATTTGCCAAACAAAATTGACCACCTGTCTGCAATTTGAATGAATCACTAGGCAATCGATAACATAGTAATGTCCAGATCAGCAGGTCACATATACCTCTTATCCGACCCATCTTGGAGATACCATATATATTGAACTATAAACGCAGATATAAATGCTGGAACTGCTGTCAAGTCGGCAAATTCAGATATTCATGAAATATCATACTAGCTTTGGCATACAAAGCTCAAATTGAAGTTCTCAGTTCATCTGATCCCAATATCTACCCAAAGACTCAATTGTTGGTGAGTATCCGAAACTTTACTCTCCTTTTAATGCTGCCCATCCTATCATATCCAATGCCAATCTTACTGTGCATCAGCTTTATTGCCAAATCTGCATTCCCTGCTTTCCTCAATGCATTGATCAAAATTGTACGAATTTTGCCTGGTATTTCTCTACCTCTGTCAACAATACCATCAGCCAACTTACAAGCCTGTTCAATTCGACCAGCTTTGCACAAAACATTGATCATATCTTCAAAAGCTCCCTCTGGAATAATCCCCATGGGTGCCAGTTCATCTAAAATCTTGCAAGCTCTCACTACCTTGCCTGAAAGACAAAGCCCAGTGGCAAGAGCTCTAAAGGAAGCAGCAGTGGGAGCGATACCCTTATCGATCATCACATCCCACAACTTCAGTGCCTCTTCATTTCTGTGTTCTTTGAACAGTCCACTGATTAGAATGGTGTATGTATACACAGTCTGATCACAACCTTCATCTTCCATTCTCTGAAAGAGCAGTAACGCTTCGTCAATCTTCCCACTCTTAGTCAAGGCATCAATAAGAGCATTATAGCAATATGAATCCCGAGGACATCCCTTCTCAATCATCTCTTCAAATAGTTTTCCAGCCTCATCTACCCTTCCAGCCTTTCCAAGACAATCAATGAGACTTGAATAGAACATGGCATTAACAGCTACATTGTTATTTCGACAGAATTCAAAATATTCCATGGCTGCCTCCAATCTCCCACTCTTGCATAAACCATTCACAATAACCCCAAATGTCACTTCATCCGGTTTAAACCCTTCGCTCTCCATTCTCTCAAAAAGCCTTATTGCCTCCTCCATATTCCCAATTTTAGCATACGAATCAATCAAAGTAGTGTATATTGCAACGTTAGCCTTGCAACCCTTCCGAATCATACTCTCAAGAACAGCACACCCTTCCAAAGGCTTCCCCTCTTTACAAAGCCCTCCAATCACTAAACTATAAGCATGTGGCGGAATCTCCAACTCTTTTTCTTCCATTTCATGATAAAGCGCCAAACAAGAATCAAAATCTTCCTCCGAATAGCATGCCTGCATCAAAGTCAAATAAGTTATCTTATCAGGTTCCACACCCCTCTCCTCCATTTCCTTAAATGTCTCCATTGCTTTTTGTGTCTTCCCTGCCTTGCCATACCCTTTCATCATTGTATTATACGTCACGATATCTGGACCTACCTTTCCACCTTTCATAACCTCAAAAACCCGTTCAGCCGATTCAACACACATCGAATTCACCAACCCATTCATCAAAAAATTATAAGTATACAAACTGGGCACAATTCCATTCTCTTTCATCCGACGCAACACCCACAACAATTCCTCAACCATCCCAAGATTCCCAAAACTTCTAATCAAAGAATTCGCCGCCAAAACAGTCATCAAAAAAGCTTTATCCCTAAACTCACAAAACACACCTCTTATTCTATCCAAATCCTCAGACACTGATAAAATATCAATCAAAGAAACATAACATTCAAGATTATGAGCATACCCCTGTTGCTTTCCAGCCCACTGAAAAAATCGAAAAGCGACGTCCAGCTGACTCCTTAGCTGATCAGACTTTAACAGGAAGGCAACAAAACTGGGTGATAATTTGATGAGAAATTTGTGACAATAAGTGTCTAAATTGACTTCCATGTTTAGCGAATTGTCTAAAAGGTTGAGAATTTGGTGGACCCATGGAGAGGGTTGGAGGTTCTTTGGATTTGTGATGAGGTCAGAGAGGTCAGTGAAGGGTTGTACCCATTCGGGTGGTGGAAGTGAGGTAGTAGTGAATAACCATCTCGGGATTGAGCTGAAATCTGAAGTTGGGTACGGTTCTGAGGGTTGTGGTTGAGTGAACATAGAAAAATGTAGCTTCCCATTGTTGTACGAACTATGATGTCTTTGAATTGGAGTGAAGGTGAAGCGAGGTTTAGCTAGGGTTTTTCTCATGAGGATTGTGAACTGATCAGTGAATTGAGTTAGACGATGAAATTGCACATTTGAAATCGAGAAATAGTAATTTTATATTATGAATATCTAAATAATTGCTTGGAAAATTAGACAACAAGGTCCCATGGTCTAGTGGTTAGGACATTGGACTCTGAATCCAGTAACCCGAGTTCAAATCTCGGTGGGACCTTTTTTTTTTTTTCATGTTTTTAAATTAAATTTCCTTTGTTTTTTAATTGTTTTTGTGCTGCAAGAAAGACTGGTAGCCGGTAATTTTATTTTTTTTCCTGAAAATTCCTTTTTTCTGCTTTCCAGTACAAGTCAATACCAATATAGAATTTCAAAAATTTTGCAATAATTCAACACTCAAGATTAAGATAGGAACAACTCCAAAAAAAAAAAAAAAAAAAGAGTTTTTTGGAGGCCATTAGCCTCAATAGAATTTCAAAAAAAACTTATTTACTAATTTTTTTTTTTTTTTTGGATTAGGTCACTGTTAAAAAGTCAAAGTAATTGACATAACTAACGCCCTTTAAAATTACAAAATATAACGACAATGTCATCGTCTAATTTAAACGCCTATTCTAGAAAGTTATGTCTTCATAATGTATTTTCTTCTCCATAAACACAAATCGTCAAACACGTACACAATAAAAATATATGTGTTTATAAAAGTATACAACGTATCATATATTATATTATACGAATATATACATCTGCGAGATAAGTACATTAGTATTTAATTAAGAAGAAGATACATATACGCATTACAGATATACAAGTACATAAAATTCAAAATTAAGGATTTCATCCATCCAAATATATACCCATGAAGTGTAGACATCCCAAAGTTGCATTGAATGTTATCCTTCGTATTTCTACCCTTCTGATGACCCAAGAACATGTTGCTTCTGCCATTTATCGTTCCAAAACCAGTGACAATTGCAAAATCATCATAACCTGCTCGATCACTGTGACGCTCTACAAATTGGACATAAGAAGGGAAACTAGGAAAGCTAATCCTCCACCACCACCCTCGCTTCTTCATCACAGTCGTTGTCACAACTATGGCTTCCTCCATACCTATTCATCACTTCATATATTACTCGCATCTCTCAAATTTAGGTTAAAATTATGTAACGAGGATAAAATGGGTAATAAATATACAATAATTATACAACCCTACCAACACAGGGATCGCATCCAAAGTTTTTAAAAACAATGAGGATTTTTTTATATACTAAAAATCTGCTAGAACTAAATTTATACACCAAAGGAAAGACATTAGCCTAATTTACTAAAAAAAAATAGAAGATTAAGGTAGGATGTACCTTGGTACGCTCTTACGCCAATTTAATATAGTAAAGTCTGTCTAGACTGAAAAGATGGGTATTTGTTAATATTTATATTTTGATTAACGTCAGATGTTAGACTATTGTATGCTAATTAAGTAATCCAGAAGATAAGTGTATATCGAATATAATGTAATATATTGTGTTCTTTACCTAAGTTTAGCGCATGCATGAGGATCAACATGGGTATGAGTTGACTTAAGGCTACCTTAGCAGGCTCTAGCTCCATAGTCCAAAGATTAGTCGCTGATATTGGCCAAGGATTAGGACTTGGGAGTTCTTAGTTATGGTCAATTAAGAGGGCCATTTTGACATTCTTTATTATCTTAAAGTTCTGAGTTAGATAAGATATTTGAAAATTTAGGCTTTTAGAGGCTATCTAAAAACTTGATACCATGATATGTTATTTGTACGGATGAATATTTGCCTGTAGGGAATCTTAATGTCCCGTCTATATTTTTTAAGAGGTCAAGTATTGTATGCATTATAAAATTGTAAAAACTTAAAGGATAATTTAAGTGGTGACAACTATGAGCTGTAAATTTAAACGTCTTAAATTTAAATTTTTTTTTTTGTTCAATAGTATGGAGTGTCTGAACTAACTTATGCGCACCTTAACTAATTTTTCTCCTCAGTTTACTCAAAAATAGATCATCTATGTCGAAACTAGGATATTTATAAGAGATAAATTCATCATAATCTGATTTCAAAGAATGTCAAAATTCGAGTTCAGAATATCTGAATTTACATTTCGCATCTGTTATCACTGAAGCAACATTGGATTTGTCACAACTTTTCGTTAGTTTCATTTGTCGTAGGAACCATACAAATAATAAGAAAAAATTCTGGTCTAAAGCCATAACTTATTTGTTGGAATCAAGCGACGCCAACATGGTCGGAGCCAATTGAGGTTCAGCGGGGGCCTCAGGTCCACCTTAATTTTTTTTTAAATGTATTTAAATGTGCCAATTTTATTATTTTTTATTCTATCAATTAGTATAATCCCATCAAAATAACTATAAATTTTTAGACTCATTTTGGACACTTTATAAATACATATAAAATAAAATATTGATATGTCAAATTCATATTAAGTTATTGAGAATAGGACAACTGAGTTGCATAATTGAATAAGTAATCAATTACTAATAATTTGATTGGTTATACAGAAAAAAAAAATTATATTATTTTTTATGCAATTAATCTTATTTATTTTGAAGGGTTGTAATTAGTCTTTTTTTTAATCTTTTTATTTGTATACTCTATATTTACTGTTGTTTGATCTTTTTGTATTTTATGAATCTTTATTATTTTGTCAAGAGATAACAAGATCGAACTATAAACTCAAACGTCTTGAATTCGAATCTTTGCAATTATTTAAGATCAAATCATCAGAGATTTATCCTTTATTAATACACATAAATAACCTGCCTTTAATTGAATAAGAGAGAAAATTAATCGAAATGCACATAAACTGACCAAAAAAAACCCTAACCGTTGAACCAAAAGTAAAGTGGGCGAAATGCTAAATAAATGTGAGATTTTAATTTCATTGTACAATTTATTTCGAATCCAAAAAAAATAAAGGATAGAGGCCGCTGGGAATTTTAAAGTCAGGACAATGCAGCATGGTGCCAGAATTGTGTTGGCAGTGCGTTTTTTATGATTTGGGCAGTTTCCACATACAAATCTTTAAAAAGTTGACTTTTAACTTGTTCCACAGAGTGACTAACCCCAGATTTCCCAACTGTATTCTGCTTACAACCCCACAATTACCCAAATATCAGCCACAACTACTAGAAACACTGGTGTTAGATTCAAGTCTTGAGCCTTGAACAGAGTCCATCAAAATTCATGAAGAGAAACTTCATATTTACCGAGTCCCTGCAAATCTTGAGAGCCAATCTACAACCGCCGAAGGAGAATCCACTCTGATACCACCTTCAAATACACTCATCCAATAAACATTTCGTTTGCTCATGTTTTTAGAGCACGTCTTGATTAATAGAGCAAGACTATCACATCAATAATCAGCTATCACATAAATAGTCAGCATTCTCTCCCTTGATCTTAGTTTGTTATAATCAGCCTATTGGTCCATTCATAAGCTTCTATTTTCTAATCTGGAAATCAATATTGATTGCAGAACAAAATTGCAGAGCAGTGTAAGCTGATTAACCGAGAGATAAATAGGCCACCTTCAACTTAATGGAGGACTACATGTATGAAAGAAAAATGGGAGTAAAAGCACATACCGGTACAAATTCTAAATAAAAAAAATGCATCTTCTTGGTGATCTCTAGAATAACTCGAACATATTCTGACCTCCGAGTCTAGTTGAACATATTGGGAAGAGGCCTGACCGACATGAATGCATCCACCATCTGGTTGAATATCGAAAAGAGAATTTTTAATAATTCCACCATCATACCAAATATAAGAAAATTGCATGTTACTTTCACTGTCACCATCTTCATTTAAAGAGAAATAAGTGTCAATCTGGTTTCATGTCAAAAATGGAACACAGGAGTTCTTTTGTGGAACAAGTGCACAAGTACTAAAAAAGCTTTTATGGAAGAAGCCCTAAGCCACAGTGCAGTTTCCTTGCCTTGCGTTTAGAAGTGAGTTTCTTTTCACAAAATGACACAAGTTTACTAACTTCAACCAGTCAATTCAGATTCCAGACAAGATATTTATATTGCAGCCAATGATGAACCTATCCTAACTTAACCAAGACCAGTCATCACCATGTTGATTGACTTGAAGATCACTCGTGAATTCTACCAATTTTCTTACTTCTGTATCTACTTTTATTACTCTTCCTTCACAATTTATCACATTCTAATCCAAAGATACTGATATCCCGCTATCTGTTGTTCAAACTACCTAGCCATAGATTACTCAAACAAGCAATTGTACCCTACCTAACCAAAAAACTGCATTGTAACAGATTTCAGGCAAAACAGTTAAAAGCAGTTTAGGTTCAACATCATTACAAAGCTTGGACTGTGTTGCCATGAGAGATGTTATTCTCATAGAATGATAGAATAAAATTTGAATAAGCAGCAGGTAAAACCCTCACAAGGCAATTTAAAGCCTTCTTACTGACAAGATTTCGGAGAGATTAGTGCCAAAAAAACATATGCATAGACTAAGGCAAGATGTAGTCAAAGGACACTAAAGGTGTGATACATGCTATGTGCTTGCCAATTACCATGGCCTCGGTTTTTTCATGTTTCATGCAGTTTTTTTTCAGTCACTTTCAATCAGTTACTTTTTATGAATGAAGATAGCAAATTTCATATATAAAATTTGAGTTCTACAGACTCACACTTTTGCCTTTGTTTCACAAAAATTGCATAACCCAGATGGATTCTCAATCATAATAGAAAAAGTAATGAAAGAAAGTGAAAAATAATAAATAAAATGAAAGGGGAAAAATGCGCTCAAGCAACCTATCCTATTAAAAAGCAAAATAAAAATCGAAATGTGGTTCACGGAGAACCTAGCAGAGTTATAGCTTGCATAGAGCTTTATGATAGGGCAGTTTCCATAATGGAAAGCAGATTGTCAAAAACTAAATTCCAACTTGGCAATATCCATAATGGAAAAGATTCTTTCACCTATTCTGTAAAATGGCATCTCAATTTGAGGAACCCAAAAGAAAACATAAAAGAGATTATTCAGGCTAATTATGTCCAAACTTCTAGGTTTGTCATCCACTAAATAAACCTCCTGTAAACTCAACTAATACTTCAGATTTAACCCTTCGGGAAGCTGAAATCAAATGTGACCAAGTACCCAGGTAGCTAAGGGTTTGAAGGTTAGTTCCATAATATCAACTGACATGAGAGAGAATACTGGTGCAGGAATTAGTTGTAAAAATGTTTCTCTACAAAATTCTTTCGATGCACTGGATTACAATAAAACAAGATAAAATTGAGGCAGATGAACATAACTCCTACGAAAACCATCTGATAATGGAACATTCAGGATCCTCACAAAGAGTGATCAATCCAAACACCATCACGTCAGTCATAACATGAGACATGTTGAAAGATGACAAATCATCTCCTTCATATATTTGGAGAGAGAGAGAGAGAGAGAGAGTTTTTATAGGCTTTTTGTTTTCCTTTGGGTGGTGAGGGGGTGTTAGTTTAACCTGTGCAAGATATGTCGAACTTTGATGCTTCTTCCGCTAAGCCCTAATCAGCTCTTCTATTCTTTTGTTCTTATTCTTAGTTGAACTACAAGTGAAGCTCTTTAGTGGGGAAGCTTCAGCGTGCTACTCTATTTCTTTAACTTTTTTAAGGGAGTCTCTCAAGCGAAATTTGGGAATTCTATTCCAATCCTTTTCCCAGTTTTACCCCTTAAAAATCTAAGTTGTTTCTGTAACCTTATTATGTACAGTATAAACTAAAAGCCAACCTTCATGATTTTGTATCCTTACCATGAGGCCTTATAATATTGTATTTCCAAAGACCCCTCTTTAATATTTCATGTAGGCCTGTGAAAGAATTGAATTTAGATCGGATTTTGATTGATCTGAGTCCGAATCCGCTTTTAAAAATCCGATCCAAATCCAAATCAATTATCCTACATGTTTTATTTTTATGGTTCATATCCAAATTCCCTAACAATCCGATCTGAACATCCAATATGATTCGAATAACTTAATATAACTAAAATTTATCAAATTACAACTAAATTTATTCAAATAATAACTTAATGTCTTTAATATTTGTATAAAAATATATACATGTTTCGGATCGGACATACGTATATCCACATCAGAATCCGTGAAATATAAGATAGTAGATTAGGATTCAAGTTCAGATTATCGGTAAAAACTATCAATCTATATCTGCCTAATCAGATTCAGATAAAAAATTCAATCCATTGACTGACCTAACTTCATGCAAGTCCCCAAATCAACACAACCTTATTACCATATTGTATATTATAGATATGGAATCTATGAAACACGGATACTTCGATTAAAGTGACGTGTTAATATCCGATCCTTGTTGAATACTCGCAGATAAGTATAACACTTTTCACATGTATTAAATAATTAATAAAATATTTATCTTTGTTGGATACTTAGAAGCTAAGAAGCATGGACACAGACACAGACATAGACACGGACACAGGACACAGATATGACACGATACGGACACGCCGATACGACATTTCGCAAAAAAATAGGACACGAACACATTAGGGACACGCTACAAAAAAAATTATTTTATATATAACATTATATAATTTATTGCAAATATAGTGATAATTATATACAATTCATAAAAAAATCAGTATTTTATGATAATAAAACCTAATGTCTAGTCATATGTGTGAATTTTTAGACTAAAACATCCTCATTATAATCAATAATCAATAATTTTTTTTTGTAAACAATGTATACCTAATATGTAATTTAAATAATTGCTCTCATTTTCTCAATTCCTCTTTTTTAAAACTTTTATGCATCTTTTGTTTTTATTATTATATTTAGAGTACAACTTTAATCTGTCTAGTATTAATAATTATATGTTTTCAAATTTTTAAACTTTATTAATCACATTTCAACAAATGGCTATTCTTTAATAGTAGACACGTTCTAAAGAAATGTCGGACACGTCACCAAAGAATTGTCCGACACGTGTTCGAAATTAAAAATTTATCATTTAATTATGAACACGGATAAAAAAGTATCGAACACGTTTCTGAGAGTGTCCGAAGAGTGTCGGTGTCCGACACGGATACGTCACGTTCTCAAGAGTGTCCGTGCTTCGTAGCTTGGCAGATACATCTTGGATATGCGTATTCCCACAATGGATACATTGGTCTTAATACTTAATTAGTTGAGTTGCGTAAAAATCATAAATCATACAAATGTGAATTTCTTATTCCAAGATGTTCATTACCTATGTAACCAGATTTGTCAATTTTTTACAATTTGTTTTGCCTAAATTATGAGCCTTTATGACTTATGGCAAAGCCAAATAAATCTATTGCAATTAAATGTTAATTAAAAGTTAAGAACACTCAAAGGATGACGTGTTCAGCTTTAGAACTACATAGACCATTGGATTCAAAACACTGTTAAGTAGTTCCTATGTCAACAAAATAAATTGTTTAAATTAAGGATGTGTTTTATCTCTTTATTCCTCATATCCCTAGTATTATAACAGCAGCCTAACATACATACATACATACATATATATATATATGAGCAATAGTATTGGGACCTAATTTATTTATATAATTTGTTGACCTAATTCACTGTGACCTTTGGATTAATTGTAGGTCCCATCAAACATTAGAACTTGGTGTTAATCCAATGATTCTTATGGAGCCACATCATTATGTCAACAAATTAGGTCAAATTTTTAGGTACAAACAAACGTTTCCATTTCAAGGAAACCGAAACGAAACAATGATGGAATCAAAATTCTGATATTTCGAGGTATTCTATAATGTTTTTAAATATATTGTAATATTTCAATACATTTACACAATTGTTTTAGAATATTTCAAAGTATTTCAAGATACTTTGATATATTTCCATCAATATTTTAAAAAAATAATTCTTAAATTTTTTATTTTTTTCAATATGTTTTCAAAACAGGTCGAAACGTTTCCGTTTTGATTCTTATGGAGCCACATCATTATGTCAACAAATTAGGTCAAATTTTTAGGTACAAACAAACGTTTCCATTTCAAGGAAACCGAAACGAAACAGTGATGGAATCAAAATTCTGATATTTCGAGGTATTCTATAATGTTTTTAAATATATTGTAATATTTCAATACATTTACACAATTGTTTTAGAATATTTCAAAGTATTTCAAGATACTTTGATATATTTCCATCAATATTTTAAAAAAATAATTCTTAAATTTTTTATTTTTTTCAATATGTTTTCAAAACGGGTCGAAACGTTTCCGTTTTCTAGGTGACCGAAACAATACACCGAAACGATATTTTGATCCTTGGTACAAATAACATTATTCTATATATATATATATACACACACTAGTGAAGTACCCTCGTGCAAGGCAAGCTAATTAAAGCTTATTTTTGTGAAATTGTTTAGTCTAACGTAAATGTATTTGAATAAAAAAAAAATTAGACTATTAGAACATACTAAGTTGTATAATGTTATAAAGAGGATCCTTAAGTGTGGTTTTTATTTTTTAGATGAGTAAAAAATTGAAGTGTCAAGACTAATGTCAATGTAATTACCGGTCAATCACCTATCATGTGGATGTAGATTAATTACGTAAGCACCAAAAAATAAATGGATTGACAAATTAGACGAATTTTGATTATTTGGTAGCAAACAGTTGTTCTTGAAGCTTAATGACACTTTCTCAAATGAATTCATGAAATAACTGATAAAATTAATGAGATGCTAAAAAAAATACAAATTCAAAGATGTGAAAAAAAAATGGAATTAGCAAGGAGCCTTGTATTATTGTATTTTGATTTAGTTTTGAATCAATTTGCTAGTTAATGTATTCTGTATGTCCTTTTAATATTTTTTAAAGTCAAAAGGTTTGTAATTTCTAGATTTTATGGAATGGGTCATAGTTTGACCTGGGTTGTCTTTTGGGTCAAATTCTAATGTTGAATGTTCTAGAATTTAGAATTCTAACTCTAGTTTATCTTAGAGTTCTAATTTTAAATGATTTAGAGTGTTTGGAATTCTGTAATCTTAGGAATCCTAATCTTTTAGGATTATGAGATACTTAGAGGTCTTTAAAAAGAGAGAAATATTTACTACAAATTTCCAATAATTATATGCTATGAGATTGTGTGATACAATTTATCATACCCAAAGTGTGATGTCTAAGGAACCCTAGGAGTGATTCCTAGTTTTCTTCTTCTTTTATTTTTCTTTAATTATTCAAGTTCTAATCTCATCATCAAATGTGAAATTTTATTCTTTATAGCCTCAAAAGTGGTCTACAAAACTCTACCCTTTTACCAAACAATTTATAAAGAAGCATATATCACCCCAAAAATACTGTTCACGGGTTCACATCCTTGAACAGTGCTAAATTTTCGGGTCCACTACTGTCCTACATTAATGACATTTCTAGTTACACCATTATTCAACTCTCTTAATAGAGAATCTATGATGCATCCATAATTGATATAATGTATCACAGAACTATATGTAAGCTAACAAAAGTAGGGTACACTCGTTTTAACCACTTTAATATCCTAAAATTTGACAATTTACTTCAAGAAAATCGATAAATGACTATCCATATAGATAACCGAATCCACCCATCCAAACACGTATCCAATACATAAAAAAACAAAGCCTACATCCCTAACCTTAAAATAAGCTCGCTCTCTCCCTTCTTCCCCCATGTTTGTTGTTTAACCCTACCACCATAGTCCACCGTCATTATCACCTCCCACCCTCACCCTCATTGGCCCCAAACCCATTATCCCCACCTTTCCTTACCCTTCCCCCTACTAGCCCCATGCCCCAAATTCCCACCCTCCATCCCATAGTCCCCCTTGCCCAAATCCCTACCTCCAGCTACGCCATGCCTCTAGATCCTCATCCTCACTCTTCCCCCCCCCCCCAACCTCCCACCTCACCCACACCCACCTCCGTCTTCATGTGTATGTGTGTACTCTATGTGTTCTCAACATCGGTTTGATGAATGAGATTGTGAATATCATAACAGATGGGCCACTACATTGTTCAACCAATTAAAGAATAGAAAATGGGTTTATGTTAAGAGTAGCAAAAACGAAGATAGAGTTTATGTTAATGGTGAGGTATAGCAATGGTGGTTGTTCGCAAAGCAAGGGGGGGTCTTGCTGTTCATCATCGTAGTGGGAATGGAATCATAGGCAATGGCGGTGGCGGTGGTTGCTGTTGGAGTCGGCGTCACCAAAAAATGCAGTGAATAATAATAAATGAATGAGAGAGAGAGAGAGAGAGAGAGAGAGGTGGGGGCAATGGGGTTATGTAAGAGTGGCAATGTAGTTGGTGTGGGGGGTGGCGGAGGGAGGTTAGCTATCAAAACTATTCTAATAAACAATAATGAAAAAAGTTCATTTAATGTTGTTGATTAATTACCCAATGACACAACTGGGATTAGAAATTATAATTACTATGGTAATTAATTATGAAAATAATTAATTGAGAAAAGTAAAAGATAAAATATGCTACAAAGAAGTAATTTTTTAAATTATGGTGGGAAAGTAAAATTGTCATTTTAATATGGATGATTATGACTATTACAAATTTATGTGGTCTAAGTGCTACTATTGAAATGGAAAAGGTTGTCTGTATGATAACATATAATGTGAGCGGTGGTGTGAAATTTTGCAAAAACTTAGGGAAAGAAATAAGTTGTGGGTATTGTCTTTTGCACGTTTAGTATGTGTTGTTCACATATTTTTTATGAAGCTCCAGGGGCATTTAAGAAGAAGTCTCCAGCCTTACTTTTTAGCCCCTTGTGTCCGGCTCAGCGTGTAGGCCTTGGTTTGGAAGCCACGCAAGCCAATCTAAAAGGCAGCTGCATATTGTAATCTGCTGGAGTTGAGTTTAAATATTTGTGGGTCCTACGTCATCAATAGTATGGGGTCGAAAAGAGCATTGGCTCTTTTATACATATAGTGTATATATATATATATATATATATAGAGAGAGAGAGAGAGAGAGCGCAACGTATCCCGGCCAAAAAAATTATCTTACTTTTTAATATTGTGATATCGTCGTATTCATATCGTGTTAAAGACGTGTCTATATTTCCTGTATAGAATAATGAGTTTCAACTGGTCTTAGTATCATTTCAGCATTTTTTTGATTTTTTCCTAATATTTGTATTTGGTATCTTTGCATGACCTATATAAGGATAGCCAATAGCAAGTCCTCCCAAGGCCCATTGAGTCGGTGATAGTACTGTAGCTTTGGACCATCACTAAAATTGCCTTCTTTTTTTGTTATGGGTGCCTTCACCCAGTAGCTTCACCTTAATAACAAATCCACATCTTATCAAAATTATTAAAATCCCTTGAAACCCAATTTATAGATTATGGTTCTGACAAGTGACAACCAGCCACCCTTGCAAAACATACAATAGAAGCAACCCTCTTCATTAAATAAAGAATATTGATCTGTGAAAAAAGCAAAAATTTTAAAAAAGATGCCATTGACTCACCTCATCAGTAACTGCAGCACGAGCCCTACGATGTCTTTCAACCACTTCCGTTAAAACTTCAATAAGTCGCTTCTTCACTTCACCAGTCAGCATACGACCTGCACCATACTCCTGAAAGAACATAACTTAAGCCCTCCTTTGTGATGTATAAAAAACGTCTGGAATATGTATATTAGTAAATATTTCCACCAAAAGAAGACATTTTGGCTAAAATAGTTATCTCACTCTCCGTATGTGGTCGAGTTCAGCATCATCGTCTAGGAAGAAACCAAGGTACTTAATTGGTATATCGACCTGAATAATTTTCATGAAGAGAGAATGATAAGTAAGAATAAATCTTCCTAAATTTAATATTGACAACAATGAATATCTCTGCTTCTAATTCTTACTATCTTTGAGAACATACTAATAAGAAAGCATAGTTCATTGCTCTCCAACTACATCAATAAAGTGTGAGAATGTAACTTTTAATACCTCAAGGTTTGCTCCATATTTTCTATGATTCTCTACAGAATCTTGGCCGCCAGAAAATGCATACTTGTTTATCTGTACACAATTGCTGTCAGTAGATATGGTGAAACATACTTCTCAAAAAACAGAAAAATCACAAACAACTACCATGAACATGACTATTTTCATTAGTTTCTATCTAATGGACCTCACAATTTGGAGTAAGGATTAGACCCTAGTTGCCGAACCGGGTTCTCCTAATTGCCGAACTACTTAAACCATCCTATGGTTGCTAAATACCATAAGTACGCATATATAGCAACCAACCATGGTTCACTCTGTGACAGCTTGAAGTTTCAAAAAACAAAAATTAATGAAAAAGATCAAACACAAAATGAATGGGAAGCACGCAAAAACTGGTATCAAAGGCCCATCCTGTAGCAAATGTACACAAGCAAGGGATGCAAAAGGATAGGCTTCCACAAGAATTCAGCAGCCAAAGGCACAACTATCCAGATTTTTCAAATTCTTGAATTTGATGAAGTATAGGAGACTTGAGTTAGTTGCACTAGCATATGTTCTTTTGGAAACGAAACTCCTTGCATTAGTATCCATATGTCAATATACACTGGAATTTAGGGCAAGGCCAAAAAGGAATTGGCTAGCAATGCACAACATAAAATAAGTCCTGGAACACCACTCCATCAAATTGTCCCAGAAGACATGAACATTACAAAATCTCAAACCAAGTTCACAGTAGGTTAAATTCTCCGTATCAGAGTTAAATACAGGTTAACAAGCTTCTTAGCTTTGGAATGGTGAATACATGGCAGAACAAATGCTCTGTTGATGAACATCCAGCATTTGGTTAGCAACTATGGTTTTCTGCACATGATGGTCCATAAGTAACAGGCCTATAAATGGGAGCAATGAAGCATATCACTTTCAGTTATTCTTGGAGATCGAGATTGAGACAAAAATATCAATGGAATCCCTTCCTAAGCAAATG
Source organism: Ilex paraguariensis (assembly GCA_963454935.2). Taxonomy (NCBI): domain Eukaryota; kingdom Viridiplantae; phylum Streptophyta; class Magnoliopsida; order Aquifoliales; family Aquifoliaceae; genus Ilex; species Ilex paraguariensis. Next base: position 31,588 of record CAUOFW020001040.1, on the reverse strand, counting down.
TTCAAAAAGGAGAAAGCAATAAACCCACAAAAAAATCAACATTTTTTTGGGAAGAAATCAACAAAGAATTGTTAGACTTTGAGGAACGCTGGAGTACAGATCTTTATTATCTATAATATAAAACACAGCGGGCTTCAACAAACCGATCGGACGGTCACAATTCATTTCATCCAACAGCTACTAACATTTCTGTCAAAAAAAATTCAAATTAAGTTTAACTTTTTTTAAATGGTTCAGATTTCATCTAATCTCATCTAACGGTTGAAAATTCATCACAGACAAAAAAAAAAAATCCCGCCCAAAACGCCTTCTACACACTACCCAACACTTACACGTTACCCAAACCCATTAGACTTTGTCTCACACACAATCACAGACGCTCTCTTCTCTCTCTCTCTCTCTCTCTCTCTCTCTCTCTCTCTCTTTTCCAGAAGACCCATCTCAGCGCCCATCTCTCAATCTCTCTCCTTCTCGCTGCTCTGCCGTGGCTCAACCCACCGCCGATCAACCTACAACTGACGAAGTCCAGGTACTCTCTCTCTCTCTCTCTCTCTCTCTCCAGTTGAACACACACACACAGAAGAGAAAAGAAGCCGGGAATTACGCTCGATGTCGTGAGAAAAGAACACACACACAGAAGTTGATCGATTTTGTGCTCGATGTCGTGAGAAAAGAAGTCGAGAATTGTGATTGCCTACAGGGTTTGTTCTTGAACCTCTCTATCGTTCTCTCTCTGTCTCTTACGCGCATACAATTTCAAACAACCTTTTTCTCTCCTTGACATTTTCACAAACAGTTTATATGCATTGGTGGCTTATGGTGTATCTTTGTGTGTGTTTTCAGGATTTCAGGTGTGCCACTCTTTGGGGGGAAGAACTGGATCTAGAATGGGAACCTTCTGATCTCAAAGATCAAAGATTAATACCCTGATCGAAATTGGTTGAAAACGCAGAAAAGTGCATGGTTCTCAACAATGAAGCTCTCTATGATATTTGTTTCCGAACCCTTAAGCTCACAACCCCAAGCTATAAGATCTTCAATTTGATTGCATGTATTTTCAGGTTATATCTGTTAATTGCTTGAGATCGTGTGTTATTGTTATTAAGATTTTGATTGAATTAGGGAAAAACTACAGATTTCTTTGTGATCTACAGTCCTACCCAAAATTTTCAAATGGGTTTGATTTCTTTTGTTCAAATTTCATAGTTTTTTTTGTTACCCTTTTTTTTTTGTCTATCTCTATTTGAATAAACTAGGGTTTTTAATTTTATGTTAGTTTATCATTGTTTGACTTTGTCCATATAATTCCATTGAATTTTGGCTTCAAAATATGTGGCTCTTAATTAATTTTAAGGTCCCAGGTACACCAACAAATAAAAGTTGAGGTTTTTGTGTACACTAGAAAATAAAAATTAATGTATTCAGAGGTTGAATGATGAAATTTTTATTGTCAGCTTGGTGGATATATTTTTTTTTCATCATTTTTGGCCACTTCTTCGCATTCCTTCGATTCAAGATGATTCCTTGAGTTGATAGTGGCAATTGTATTATTTTCTAAGGTAAATTTTTACCTTCCACAAAGTAGATTACTGCCTTTTTTAATGCTTTTTTTCCACAAATGGTAACTTATGAGAAACTTTAGATCCCAGAGTTAAATGTTCGTATATTTTCATGGTAGTACATATAGAAGTTAAAAGACTCATATTGAGTGTGCTTCCTTTTTGGTGGTATTTGATTGAATGTTATGGTCTTGAATATGAAATTTCTTTATTTGATGTTGAGAGTAGCCCATCCAAGAACGAAATGTGGATTTTGATTTTTCTAAATTTGTTTGTAATGAATTGGAATTTATTAATTTGGGTGACCAATGGACGTGGGCATGTTTATGTTTGTGTTTGTGTGTGTGCAAAGAGAGTGAAGAAGGAAAAGTGTGTGTGTGTGTGTGTGTGTGTGACAGAGAATGTGTGAGAGAAACATGGCGATGGAAGAGGAGAAGGATGAAAGGGCAAAAACTTTGTAGGTGTTCTTCCTTCCAACTTGAGATCTATTTTAGGTAAACTTAGAAATGAGGATTTAACTTATATGTAGAGTATGCTAATAAAAATAGTAGATGCATTAATTTGTGCTTTGTTTTGTTCTTGAATTGTAGGTTTCCTTTTAGGTGCACATCCATTTTTTATCAGTTGTTTCTTAGTTTAATTTTTCTCGTTGATGTGCAATTCTAAAGGTGGAAACTTCAAAATCCCTCCCGAACTTTTCAAGATTACCACTTAAATTTTTCTATGCTAGATGCTTCTTAGTATTTTCGTTGTCAAATTATTGCAAGTTTTGCAAATGGAATCTGCTGTACTAAATTGCTTGAAGTTTGAAATGACCGGCCCGACATCCAAATCCCTCCATTTTGCAATTAATTTGTCCAGTCATACAGTAAATCTATAACACAACGTATTGTAATTTGTTTATTAATGGAAGTGTCTTTTTGGTTGGGTTATGAGAAGCTTACTTTCATTTTTTTTATCCATATGTCACACATACTGGCTGACACACACACCCCAACACATGCACACACAAGCATAAACAAATTGCTTGTAGTATTGTTTCCATGAAATCTCATTGGCCTTTTATGTACATTGAATCAATAACTGTTGGTTTTGTTCTAGGATGCATTGGTTTGTTTTTGTCTTGAGGCTTTTGTATGAAATACTATTATTCTTTTCCATTGGAACAGGTGTTGGGTAGAAAATGTTTTGGCAGCCTGTGAGTATGAAAAAATATTATTCTTTTCCATTGAAAAATTATTATGATTGTGAGCATTTTTTTTTTATTTTAGCTCACTCTCTATAGAACTCTTTTTTATGATTTAGATAATTTAGTTCAAAGTGACAATGACGGAAAGACAATTAATCGCTTTTGGCATGATTTTCAATGTTATGGTTTGTATTTTTGCTTGAGTTTGTTGTTTTGTTGCATTATGAATTTGGGTTTTGTTATTTGTGGGTCATTGGATGCCTTGCCTTGATTTTTTTTCCCAATCAAAAGGTATGTGTATGTTCCATATGATGGTAAAATAATTCTCATGGGGCCGAATGAGGCCATTTATGGGTTATTCCTTATCAATTTCTACATGTTTGTTGGTTGTGTAGTGCTAGCAAGGGTTGTTTTCGTTTACTTGTAGTGATTCCTTCTCTCTCTCTCACACACACACACACTCTTTTGTCTTCCTATTTGCATGCACACCACTTGTTCAATGGAATTCTTCACTTGACCTCATTTTTTTTCTGCATTATATGTTTTTCCCCAATATTTTGTATTTTTTCCCTAGCTATTAACAACTGATTTTTCCTTTATTCGCCAGATTCGTTACAACAAATCATGGATAGGTTGGGTATTGTTTGAGATGTGGTGTTTAGGCGGCAAAAATTTTCGATTTTGGTTACGGTAATAGGAGCATCTATAATATAAAACAGAGCGACTTCAACAAGCCCATCCTACGGTCTCAAATTTATTCATCCAACGGTCAAAAAATTACATTTTCTTTCCTTAATATTTTCTCCCCTAACCGGTCAACAATTACGGCTAATTTTGTACATATCCTACGATCTCAAATTCATGTATCCAACGGTCAAGAAATTATTATTTTTTCCTTAATATTTTTCTTCCAATCGGTCAACGATTATGACTGATCTTTGAACATAGGATTTTCTTTAACATAATAATTAAATGAGTCAAATTCGCCATTAATATCATCTATGTAGTGCAACATTTTAAATTTTTATGAGACAATAATAACATTTTGATTAAAAAAAAACTCATTAATTTAACAAATAAAAAAAAAGTTGATACTTAACACATTTTTATTGAATATAATTAATTTTAATTTTATTTATTTAATTAATTATCTAATACTAACATGTCTTACACATATCTTGAATCAAAAATTCAAGACTACTTTTTTTTATCTCTTAAGAAAATTCAACGCTAATATATTCTTATAAATTAATAATTTTGTAATAACTTGTACTAATTAAAAAAATAATATTTTATAAATATTTTGGCGATATACTTTTTGATAAATTAGATTTTAATTTATATTAGATTTGACTCGATTTTGATTACATGTATATAAATTAATGTTCAATTTTGATTACATATATATAAATTAATGTTTTTTTAAGTTAATTCTATCATATTTTGTGGATTTATCTATAATATAAAATAGAAAAGATTTCAATAAGTTCATCCGACGGTCTCAAATAAGCTCATCCAACGACCACCAACATCTCTCTGAAAATTATTCAGATTGAATTTTACCTTCATCTTCTCACTCTCTCTCTCTCTGTGGTAGTAGCGAATAGAGGAGAGGTCTAGGACTACCCTGAAATTTTATTTTTTCTTAGTTATATATGTTTTATATATTTTTTTTTTATATTCTTAATTGGGCCCGCTCTAATTAGTTATATATGTTTTATATATATTTTTTTTTGATATTCTTAATTAGGGCCGCTCTAATGATTTATGAAAAAGAAAATTAATTGGGTACTTGAAAAAAAAAAAATTCATACCAAATCTTTTAAAATTAGCAAACCAAAATTGATTCCTTAGAGTATTGGTATTATTTGTTAGAGCTTCCTTTGGTTCAAAAATTATAGAATATATAGTCAAAAATGAGTAAAATATAGAATTTGTTAGAAGATTAAATATTATAGAATATTACTTTTATTTGTATCAAATATATAATATTAAATAAGGCAGACTTCAATAAGTCCATTCGACGGTCTCAAATAGACTCATCTAACGGCCTTCAACCTCCATCTCAAAATCATTCACATTGAATTTCTACTCTCCCAAATCCATCACTTCTCACTTACGTTGCACCGTGCCTTCAGGCACGGGTTACCCCTAGTGATTTCATATGACCCATAAAATCATCATACTCGTGAGCAATAATTACTATTCCAGTGTTTGGGGTGCTCCCCTAAATCACACAACAGAACACAAGCACATCAAATGAATCTATATAAACCCAACCACATTCTGTCCAAAGTATTCGTTCAGAGATTAAAGAGACAGTCCATTAAGGGTTTATACAGGATTTAAAGCATACCTTGTTCTTGATGTCTTTCGCAGAATCAGTCACGTATATGGCAGAATTGGGATCACTAGCTGACATTTTTCCTGTCTCCCCCTGCAAATATTTGTATCTAGCAGACGTAGCTAACATCTATAATTTACAATAAATATAATATACAGATTTATATTACAGCATGAATCAACTGCAGAAACAGAAATCTTGAACACACGACAATTGAAGTAATGTTTGCATGCCAAAATAATGTCTGAAAAGATAGGAATAAGGAGCTCTACTTTTCCACATTTTAAGTGTATACTCATTTTCATGTTTGTTTATTCGTTCATTTTCTTTTCTGACAAGTAGGGAATCAAAAACTTTATTACTTGCTCCAATTAACAACATTTTTTCAACATGTCCAAGATACTGCTCGAAGCAAGAGGATTATTAATTTGCACACTATAAAAAAGATGATTTACCTTCAAGAATATCTATCAGACAGGATTCATATAGCTGACAGCAAATAGTTAGGATTAAAGCTTTGTTGAGTTGAGTTGAATATCTATCAAATATTTTTTCCTAGATGGTCTATCCGATGTGGTGCACCAAAGGGGTATTATATATCCTCCATTTAGTTCATCAAAGTGCAGTCAATGCACATTAAGATGTCACATAGCCGGTAACCTATAATATATCATAAGGTAACATTATCCTCCAAAGAAGCCCTAAGTGATTCCCAACTTCACATAGAAAGCCACCAGATTTTGGAGAAAATTGGTCTACTCATCCTGATGCTGAGAAAAACAAATTCATATGAGTCTGTTCTGACATGAACCATTAAAACAAAAGTATCTAGATCTCGACTGAACCAAATCGCAGTATTCCCATACAGACCCATAAAGAGATGCATGGCTGATCCTAGGCACCAATATGGACTATGTCAGGATGGTCACCGTCACTGAATCACTTTTATGATTTACACGTCGCCAGCAAATAAGCTTATAAAATGGTAATGGCTACGAATACCTATAAAATCACGAAAGGGTAATAAATGTTGACGGGAATAATCACAACCAAGTCCAAAAGAAACACTAACTGTAGAACCCAGATTAAACAATATTTTCACAAGAACACAATAATAGTTCGTAAGCCAATTGAAAGAGAACCTGGAGGGCAGGAAAGAATGACGACTCAATCAGTGCAGGTTTCTGGTAGCCTATCCGAGGAGCAACATCTCGCGTCATTCGGAAATAAGGATCCTGAAGAAATCACCACAGAAAGTTCATATGGTGAGGAGCAGGACAAGAACAAGGAGTAGGGGAGAATAAATGGTAATAAACGGAATATATTTTAGTGCCAAGCAAACAAAACTTAACAAAAAAAAAGGTGACGTGAACAAAGACAAGACATTTTAATAAGAAGAAAACAAAAATACAGTACTCTTCACATATCCCATCTGTTAATGAATCAAATCTTGAGGTCCACATGGAAATATAGGAGACCTGTTCAGATGACAAACATATAGAAACTGACAGAAAGCCAATCTTATCAAATCATTATAGCAATGACCCCTACCAACAAATATATCCTCAAGCAGTCACTGGTAAATTCTTGCAATACAACTAATAAAACTGAAAGAAAATTACATAACTGACATGAGTGGAGTGACAACAGTGCGGAATAGAGAGCAGTCCAACTGAATGTCTCATTTTCTCAACTTCCAGGGGATGAAAAGGTTAGAAAATTAGGTCAAAGACCACTTTAGAAGTACAAGAAAGCAACAATGACACATTTTTAAAGAAAATCTACTTTATACGCCCTCAACACTCAAAAAAAAAAAAAACTCCTGTAGTTTAAAGGCTTAAACAAAAATAAAAATAAACAAATGGTCCTGCAGTCAAATTAATGAACTGAAAGGTCACACCATATATCAGTATGTTAGTTGATCAGGTCATGCCTGGCCAGTTGTCATGGAGAGCATTCCACTCAGCAGGGTCTAATAAACTTGATGAACTTACACACTAACTCAAAAGACAATGAATAAAATGAAATGAAGTAACCCACCAGAGCACATCGGATAGGAAAACTTCACAGTTCACTAATTCGAGATCCGAAGTTTGAATCTCAGAAGAATGCCCAGGTTTACCCTATTTGCGGAGTTTGCAAAATTCCTGGAGATTTTAACATATGCTAATGCTGTGTTGAACAATTACCAAAGGTCATTACCTGGTTTGGTCCCTGTTAATTGAGGGCATCAATTATATTTTCTGATAATTAAAACACGAACTTATTTCATTTTTATTGATTTTCCAATATTTATTCACATAGATTGGTAAGGGTAGCTCTAATTCCAAAGCAGAGTTAGCTTCTACTAAAGCAATATACAACTTGAAAACAAGGGTACAACTGTCGTCCATATCACTAGCTTTGGGAAAAGCTAAAATTGCTTTGACTCTTCTTTGCAGCACCGACTACCACATGCTTATATTAACAAGATATTACTGGTTTCCTTATAGGAATTTATATGGTTGTTAAACCAATGACCCATAGACACATACCTAACTGGGTTCCGATTTGGCTTTGATAACTACAAAAAGAATAAAAATTGCATGTTTACATATAAAAATCTCTGGTGATTTCACATTATAATCTTTAAATAAATGGAAGCTAAAGCCTTCTCATCCTGGCATGCCAGGTTCAATTCCTGTAGACATTTCAAATTTTCCTATAACTATAGTTAGATGACAATTAGAAAATAATGGACAAAAATATCACACGAATGAGAGGAATAAACCTGGTCAATTGCACATGGAACTAAGCACCGAAGATTATCCTTGCCAGGGAAAAGGTGTGGAAATGAACTGGGAAATGACGGAACAGCCTGCAATCAACCAAATTTAATTAGAACCAAAAACCATACTAGCATCAACTAGTCACAAGAAAACCAAGCAATGTCCCATGGTCACTGCTTTGTGCTGCTTCTGCTAAGAAATTTATATCTTAGACAGCGGCCCACACGACAGAAAATGCATGGAAGGTTTTTTTTACAAGACTCCCGCCATTGTGGGCCTGTGAGGTTCACAAGGGTAAGATGCATGCAACTTACTCCTGTATGTAGAGAAATTGTTTTCATGACTCAAATACATAGATCTAGATGCCCTCCAATATTTTTTTCCTCCTTAGTAGATCACTGACTATGGCGCTTAGTGAGGCACGGCAAAAACGCTTTCAGTCAAGTGTCAGTTTAGTTCCATGTCTGATTCCTGGCATCTAGATCGATTCCTAACAGCCTTTATGCCACATCAACAATAAAGAAGGGACCATTTGTCCAAACAAAAGGCAGAAGTCCTACGTGTCCTATTAGTGAGGATTGACTTATACACAATGGTCCCCACTTGAATTTACAGCCGGAGATTTATCAAGTAGGAAGATGTATGAAAAATATATTTAAGGGAATTTCACTCGTGAAACCATAATGTCCAATCATAATGGAGTAACCTTACCACTATGCCAAAGCGATCTAAAACAATTGTCCAAAAATAATAATAAGTACGAAACTAATAACTGAATACCCATCTGACCACAAGCCAGGGAGGAAGGAACTGTAGGAGTATAATACTCCGTAAACGCATCATGCAAAAAAGAAAAAAATCATTGCATCTAAGACTATAACGTGGGGAAAATCCTATACTTGTCAAATTACAAATAAAAATCTTTAAAAAAGAATGCACACTTTCAATTCTCAATTTCCTCCAAGCTGTAAAGGATGCACGATGTCCATCCCACAGGCTAATCAAACCCACGATACCTTGCAGCGCCTCCAGTTCTGATTTATTCAACTTGAAAGATTCAACACAACCACCAGAATTTGCCAACAGAAATGCTAACTGACATAAATTTTTGAAAAATATGGAGAAGCAAAAATGAGAAATCTGAATATTCCCTCAACTAAGCGAAGAAAATTAGCAACAAAGTGGTATAAATATTAACAAATTGAAGAGGAGATAACGTAATGGAAAGAGTTAGTTTTTTGTCATTCTTATGGGCCTCAGTTTTACCGGATTTTGAGGATATTCAAATATTTTTACTAGAACAGATGGGAGATCTGTTCATGAAAGCAGAATTGACTACAGTTTTTCCGGATTTTAAGGATATTCAAATATTTTTACTGGAACAGATGGGAGATATGTTTGTGATGATCACTAATTTGACTATGGTTTTTATAATATTTCTCTTTCGCCTTTCTATTTTGAAGGATCGAAAGTCCGATGAATGTATATGTTATGTTCTTTCCAAAAATGAGATTAGGAGAAATATATTGTTGAATAAAAGATCATATCCTTAAAACCTCAGTATAAACAGCAGGTCATGTGATCACGAAGCCAAGATTTTTACCTGAACAGGTGGAAAACTTATCTTCCCAATATGATCTTCACCGGTGAAACCAAAAATACCAACAACCTGATTGGAACCAGCCAAATGTCAGTTTAGAAATTGAATGCTTAGACTACAGAAGTTGCACACAAAAGTTCAACAGTAAAGAAAAGAGGTCAAATTTGAATTTCTTTCCAAAAAGGTTCAGTAGGAACAACTACCTTATTGTATGTGACACATTTTGCAACCTTCACCATGTTCTTGTAGAAGGCACTGCACAGAAAATTCTCAAATAAGACCACTAGGGGAGTGGAACAGGGCAATAGTGCATCTCAAAAATATCCACAAGAAGACTGAATTTTCAGAGAGTTGTTTAAACAAACTTGAGAGTAAATAACTATTAGTCAGAAACCAAATGAGAGCTAATACACACTTAAAACAACATTTGATTTGATTACAAATGTATACATCTCGAAAGCTATATGATTGGATTTGAAGTGTGTTTCTCCTTGCAAGTTTTGGAGGCTCCCTGGTGATGCAAATTTACATTCAAGAACTCTCTAGAAATGCAACATTTAAGTATCTGGGACGAAGAAATGGGTTTTCAATCTTGTCTCAACAATTGGATTGAATCTCCTAGCACTGCAGTTTCTATTAAGTCATATATACTTCTCAAAATTTCAATTAATTTATCCATGTTACATTATCCATTGAATTTTTTCCCCATCAAGCCCATCTTTTTTGCCACAAAACAATGTTCACAACAATATAGTTTCTATGCCATGCAACCTTACATTTTAGGAGCCATGCAACCTTACATTTTAGGAGACATTCCTTTTTATGTCAAATATGAGATGCAAGATCGTTAATGACAATTTGATGTCCTTTTTCTTCATTTTCCTCTTCCTATGGAACTCTCTCTTGAAACATTTCTAGAAACTTGAGTTTTATTTCCTCTTCTTCTTTCAGTGAAGCTTCCCCTTTAGGTTCTTCTTGCAGCCTCAAAACCTACCTCGTCAATAAAAGCAAGATAACTGGTGTATTACAGGTACTTTGCCAAGACCCAAGAGTACACAATGAGTTAAGAACATAAGTAGCCAAGTAAAATTAATAAATGATCCCAGGTAATCTCCAAACAAATAACTCTGCTCAAAATACTCCCGCATAAATAGCAAGATACAAATCACCTTCCAAGTGGCAATCTTTAAAGGCTCCATAGTCCGTATGCTCCAACCGAGTATATTTTCAGGATTACCAATTGATTCTTCATATTTGATGGAGATAGAAAAGAGATTGCATAAGCTTAGATGGAAGAATTAGAATTTTATTATTTATTTGAGTATTCTTATATTATTTAAGGAATATTTGTTTGAGGAGGAGTGTTTTAGTAATTTGGATGTGAGAGTTTTACTAGGAAGCTATTTTAGAATTTGATTAGGAAATTACTACAGAATTTTTGTAGAGTAATTTTAGTTTTAGGAGTAGATTTAGCCTATAAATATTGAAGTAATCCCTCCTATTTTGATTAGAGCGTAATTGCAAGTATGTGGTAACCTCCACTTTTTCTATTTGTCTTTCATTTTCTTCTCGTCCTGTCCTCCATCAATATTATTTGAACACAAGAGGTAGAGCCAGGTTGGTCATTTTTCACAAATTTCTTTTGGGAAAAAAATTGTTACATTTAAATTTCATGTATTCTCACATAAAAATATCCATGGGGACAGAGAGAAAGGAGACAAATCCATGTGATCATACCCAATGCAATCCACCACTCATATTAGGACCATGCATATATTAATAACATGGCACAACACACGAAATTCATAAAAATGAATAAATCTCAATGCCCTAGGAAGGTCTTACTAAGCAGCACAAAACCGCATCATAATAAGCATTCAAAACCACCCCAAGGGATTGGTTGAAAGAAGAAATATAGCTCTAGGCCCAAGCATATTCACCTAAGCCCATCAGGGGACTATAACAAGGCAGCTGCTAAAGGATAACCAACTTCTAATGCCTAATTGAAAGCATATGGATTGTGTGACAGTTTTTCCTTAATAAATTCCAGTTTCCTCCCCTTGAAACAATTTCCAGCATATTCTCACATCACAAGTCCTGATTCTTCAATCCTTTAACATATTCTCCTGTTTGATCTTATATGCTCCTACAGCACCAATGCCTACATGATTTTTTCACCATGAACACCAAATAGTACATAACCTAAAAAAATAAACATGGTAGTAAATGAATGAGTTGCAGCTAAGAACAAAGCTTCACAAACAACAATGATTTGTTTAAGATGCAAAATCTAGCCAATATCACTCTCAAACTCACACAATCATTCTCTGTAAGGCACCTCAAGAACTAACTGAAATATATAAATTTTGGTTACTGCATTAAATCATCAATCAAGTTCCTAAGTCAAACCTAATATCAAATAGGACAGTGGAAGTATCACAAAGAGAGCAACTTGATAATCCTCAACAACTTTAATGGGAAAAAACATTTTTTGAAATACATAGGATTAACAAAAAAATTGAATTTGCATATTTTCGTATCAGATTGAAGCAACAAATAAATATGCTAGTGAGAAAACGGGAAGCTAAACTTAATCTAACACAACTTACCCTCCTACATAATCGAAGTCTGAAAAGATGAAAGTTTTTGTTATGTCAAAACCACAGGCTATAATGTCTTTAGCATTCTCACGGGCAAGTCTCTGACTCTCCTCCAAAGATAGATTCTTCCACAAGAACTTCTCATCATCGGTCAGCTGTATAACAAGAGGAACCTTAAAAGCATCCTGCAAATATCTGCAAGCAGTGTCAAACATTGCTCATAAGCTAAACAAGATCAACAGACAATTTACTTCAGAGAAAAGGAAATAACATCCACAAGACAAGAATAGAATAATCTGACCCCAGGACAAAGTATCTACATCCCGACAACAGCTTTCATACATAATCCAACAAGACACACACTCATATGGATCAAAATGCAAACTGACTTGGTAACATGGTTTTTAGGAACAGTTAATTTCAGTGCTTCACAATTTGTTTTCATTTCATCTCTGACCCCTTAAGACAGTGTATGACGATGTTTCTCCATTTAGACATCAAAGAGAAGCATGTAACTTGCTTCCTCAAATCATGTGGACTCCCAATTTGAGAAATACAAGGCAGTCTACCATACCATATGTACATACAACCCTATTTGTCAGCACACATCCATAACAACCAATTCTTTTTTTTATCTTTCTCTTTTCTGGTGTTCAAAAACATTAAAGAAAATCCCTTTCTGTCGGAAACATGAAGTCACATCTTAAAGTACAAATAGGAATTTTTTTCTAGCCAGTATGAAAAAAAACACAATCGACTGTAGATAATCCAACTCAATTCAACGTTAATTAGTTCCCATTCCGCCATTGTTCTCTGTATAGAACCAGATTTTCAACCATAATTCGTGCTAAACCATAAAGATAAAATGGAGCTAGAGATAATTGTCATAGGAACGAACAAGAAGGGAACGAGATGCCTCAGAAGGGAAAAAGTGAAGCTTACTTAGTGAACATGAAGGGAACGAGATGCCCCAAATGCAAAGCTTCGGAAGAGGGCCCTCTACCCGTATAAAGATAAAACTTATCTCCTCTCTCGTACGCATCCAGAATTTCATTGAAATCCCTGTCAATTACCACCCAATCAAATCACAAATTTGAACAGCAGTAGATTAATAAGAAAGATAGAGAATGCGGAGAATTAGGATCATCTCTCTAAATTTTATTACTGTGGAGACTTCGAGTCCAAATTTACAGTACCTATGAGCGAAGAAAACACCGCGGCGGAGGAAGACGTGAGGAGGGCGACCAGTGAGGCGTTGAACTCGGTCGATCAACGACTGGTCAAGCCTCTGGCAACCGAACTTGTCGATGAGCTTGTCGTAGTCGATCTTGCCTCCATCCTTCGCCGACACTTCCCATGGATTAACCACCTGTTCTTCTTCTTCTTCCTCCTCTTCTTTTCCCTTTTCTTCTACTGAGTCTTTCTTCTCCATTTTCAATTACAGAGCCGGCTATGTTGCAGATTCTCACCAGTGGCGGCTCCGGGTAGTGCAAATGGCCGGCAAATAGAGGTGGAAAGAATTTTAAGGACTCCAAATTCCGAAGTAAACGTATTTCATGCTACTATTTTAGGAGTGGAATGGGCCTGCAGCAGGATCAGCGGCCCAGACAATATACTGTAGGGCTAAATTGGGCTGGACTACTGGGCTGGGGGCAAATCCCCTCGCGCTCAATCTCTCCTTTTGTTTTGAGTTGAGTTCTTTGAAAGTCGGTACACCAAATTAAATTTATTTGTCAAAAAGTCTACATTTAAAAACATTTTGAAAAAAAGTAAGTACTTGGGTCCAAAGACTGAAATGCCCTTTTTATTATTTTTATTTCCTTAAAAAATGTAATATTACAGTTATCATAACTGTTAAAATTTAGGATCCATTAATTCAAAATTTTTCAACTTCCTCAAAAACCGTAATATATCTCTTTGTGTTCCAAGAAAAAACGGCTGGTCATTACTTCCCTTCCCACCAAACCGCTGGTCTTTATTTCCTCTTCAAAGAAGGCAATTCATCTTCTTCTTCATCCCATTGTTGGTTTGATCAGAGAAAGGGTGTTGAATCTTCATTGTTCATCGATTCAATAAACATTCAAGTTACAAACCCACGATCGATTGAAGAGGGTTTTCATGAAAGTGGGTTTTTTTCGGCATTCTCATTTGAAGTGAGTTTTTTCGGCCTTCCTTGTTCTTGATCTTTGTTCAATTGTGGTTTGAAGTGGGTTTTATTCTGTGTTCGTTGATTGTTTTGATTGTCGAAAGAGGTAATGTATGTTTGTATATTTAAGTGTATATATATATATATATATATATATATATATTGTGTAATATGATAATGGGTCACCCGTAATCAAAAAATTTAGTATAACACAATTTTTCATTCCTTGTTTATTTAATTGTGTTTTATCATAATGGGTTACATTACACTTCTCATTTTTTTTTGTCGTTAATTTCATGTATTAGAACCCTATTTTGTTTATTTGAATATTAAGTGGCCTCTAATGTTCATCTTTGTTGTTTTTTGGTCAAATTATGTATTGTTTATACCATGAATTGTTGGATGTTGTAATCTTTTTTTTTTCAATACTTGAATATATGTGTGAACTGGGTTGACTGAATACATATGCATACAAGGCAATGTAACTAGTGTTTGTGTTATGTTAGATTATACAATTCATGTTACACTTTTGGTGTTACACTTTATTTGAAACACTTTTATTTTGTTTCACTTAATCTTTTTGTTTTGGTTATTAAACTTTGTTGTGCTGTGAAGTGTTAAGTGACACACTTGTTTATTATTCTTGTGTGTAAATATCTCTGATTACACTCTGTGTTAATCCTAAATATTGAATGTGTGAATATGACAATGTAAATATATAAAATATAACATAAAAAGGGTAAAATATATAAAAATATGACAAATTTACCAATACCGTGTTTAATAATGGACAATTAGACACGAAACAGTATATTATGTTTATAAGATACTGTTGTTGGGTAATAATATATTGTGCAGGAATACAAAATATTTATTCTTTGTTCAATAAGAATATGTTTTTTTTTTGTGTATTATCATAATGAGTTACATTACACTTTTTTTCTTGTTTAAGTTTATATATTTGAATCTTATTTTAATTGTTTGATAATTTAAAACTATTTGGAAAATTGTGTTTTGTTACACAATTAATGATACGCTTTTGTTATTACACTTGTTTTGAAACACTTTCATGTTATTATATTGTTAAGTTTACACTGATTTTTTGTTGTTATTTTAAAAGATTTGTGTGCTATGAATGTTAATTGTCCGGGTTGTTTAGTGTCATGGTTGTTTGTTTTTATACTCTATGATTAAACATTTTTAAGATTACATGTGGATTGTGTTCACTTCACAGTGTAATATACAAACTGCAACATGTGAATGATAACACATGGAAGTGTAACAAATTTACCAAAATAGTATAACAACATACTAGTTTACCAACAAAATAAAAAATAGTGGACCACTCCTAAACTTTCTCAATAACAATCCATTAGTGTACCATGTAACACTTAACACTTAACACTTTACACTTTACACTTTATACTTCACACTTTACACTTCACACTTTCAATGTGACATGGAAAAAGGAGACATTATTATTGGTTATATTTTGTTTTGTGCTTCATTGATTAGACTGTGTTATACATTGTGTTTGCTTCACTTTTTGAATGTGTCATACATTGTTATTTGATTCAGTTATGTGGCTGTGTTATACACTATTTTTTTGGTTGTCTAATTTTGTTGATATTGTTATATTTTTAGTTAATCTTTTGGTATACTTTATATACATTTTTTCTTTGTCACTTCTCACCTCAGAGCTGTGATGGAAAAAAAATAAGTTGAGGAATCGAAGCAAGATGCTAAATACAGATCAAATTTGCTTGCGATAATTAGAGCAATAGATGAAATTAACATTAGTGAAGCACACAAGGTTGTTTTGAGGAAAACACCATTATGGTTACTATTTAAATCCATCATTGACAAAAAAATTAGACAGGACATGGTGTAGGAAGAGCGATACTATCATACATGATGTAATTATGTGCTTCAATGATAATAAATCTAAATTTCACATTAGTGGCGAGGACATTAAATTGAGAAGGAGTGACGTGAAAATAATTTTTGCCATTGATGATGGACGCGATTCCATGGATTGTTTATCTCATGCTAAGAAAAATAGAAAATTTGTTAAAAGGAGATTCAAGAAAGATAGTAGGTTGACATCAACTTTGATAAGGAGCAAATTGCTTGAAGCAACAAGAGGTACAAAAAAACATGCGTTGCAAGACTCCTATGCCTATTCTTAATGGTTACACTATTTTTCACAACCACTAGGACAGCTATAGAATGGGGATTTATTTCATACATTGAGGATATAGATTAAATGAAGAAGTATGATTGATCAAGTGCAATACATGAATCTCTTATTTCTTCACTTCAAAAAAAGAGTAGCAGCCCCTCTGGAGTTAGTGGATATGTAATGTTGTTACTGTTAAGATATTAACAGCCTGGTTGTATTTCCAATATTATTTTCTGTTGTCCAATAAACATAATGTAACTCATTTGATTAAATTAAATTTGCATTTATGTGCAGTATTGGCTTTGTACATATACAACAATTGTCAAGTCTGATTATCCAAATGCAATACCAAGAATTTTGAAATGGAAACTGTCGGAACTTCAAAGAGCAATGAAACAAAGGACACTTGGAAAGTTGAAGTCAAAATACGTAAGTTAGTTAAATATAACAAATTCAAATTAATATGTCCATCTTACATTATTATTATATCTTTTTTATGTTATCATATAATACACTTGCATCATAAAAAAGACTGTAATGTCACAATGTAATAATACACTTGCATGTTACACTTGTGTTAATTAATGCATACAATTGTATATTTTTAAAATGTTGTAAAGGTTTTGAGACATAGATTGAGTAGAACAGCATAAGAGAAAGTTTTTCTAAAATATAAGAGAAGCAAAAATCAAGAAGTAGGCCAATCTGAAATTGAGAGAAAAGCCGAAAATGGAGAAGTTGAAAAAATAAGCAGGCAGAAAAAGAGAAGAAGTAGGTATAAGCAGGCAAAAAAGGAGGCAGAACATGCACAGGTGGATTGAGTGTGGTGGGAATAAGCAGACAAAAAATGATACATTTCTTGGTCATGATGATGATTTGGTTGATGCAATTAGAGGTGATGGACATTCAAATGTGGCATTTGAATCTCTTCTTAATGCTGCAATGAACGAAGTGACACACAATGTTGGTGTTGTAGGAGAAAAAGCAGACAGAAACACCCAAAGACTTTAAGACATATTGAAGAAAAATGATGTGTACAAAATTGTTAGAAGGAACATTGTCACAGACAAATGTTATTTGCAGCATTCTCATTCTGTTTATGCTGGTGTTGGGTTTGACAAACAACACTCTACATTCGCATTGAAAATTCAAAAAAAAAAGACGATTATAAATGAGTTGAAAGAAGTTGTTGAAAATTTGAAAAAGAGGGAACAAATTTTTGAAACAAAAATACAAGGTTGCAAGAAAATAATACAAAATCTAGAAAAGGAGAACGCTGAGTTGATTGATAAAATCAATGAATTATTTGTTCATTTTATAACCTAGAAATATCAGAAAGACAACATTGCAGGTGAAAATCATGTGGGAAAGGAAAAAATATGACAAACATCTATGGTCTAAAACATAAAGAAAAGAGACAGGAAACGAAACAGAGATGCAGAATTCGAATATAGTAGGAAAAAAAAAAGGGAAAAAATAGATTGTTACGTCAGATACGATCAATCGTAAAACAGATTTGAGTGAAAACAAATGTGGGAGAATAGTTGAGATTGTTGAGGATGATGACAGCAAGGAAAAGATAACTACCATTGAAGGACTGACAGAAAAGAAATAAAAAAATGTGACGGGACTGTAAAGCATTGGATGCCATTTATTTCAACAAATTAACGACAATATATAATGAAGAGGGTTATGAGTAAGTGTCACCGTCAAGTTTGTCTACTTTGTTATTAAAAAATTGTTCATTAATATAGAATATATGACAAGTTTGCTTCCAAATTTTATGAAATTATAGTGCTCAAATATGGTCTGAGTTTGGAGTTGGAAGCGTAATATATGTGAAGGATGCTTTAAAAATAATGACACCTTCATGCGAGCTATGCAACTGCATATGTATTTGTTAAAAGTGTAACATCTAACTGAATTTTCTAGATATAAATTATTTGTTGACAGTATAAAATAGTTTGTATAGTGGAACATGATATTTGTTTTTTAACAAGTCATTGATTGTTGGGCTAATATGCTAAAAGGAATTGATGATTACAATGAGTTGTCCACATTTCAAAGACATTGTTACTTCATTAATAGTCTTTGTTGGGTAAGATTTATAAATAGCACAATGTAATACTAGTTCATTTAAATTATTTGTCAGTTGTTTAACACCTTATTTTTTTACATATTTTGAATGTGTAGTCCTTTGTAACTCTTCCAAATCTAGAGTATGCACGTGAAAAAGAAATAGACAGGCACATACCAGCATTCGGAGATTCAAAATATGTTGTTTTCCCTATGAATTCAAATGGTCGAAAAGAAAATTATTCTCCAGACCACTAGACTCTGCTGGTATTGAATATTGAAGAAGGTGTCTGGACACATACAACTCATTAAGGCCAAGGACGAAAAACAACCGGAATATGTACCTAGAAGATGCAATCATATTGGTTTGTTTATGTTACAACAGTGATGTTTATAGCCCATATTGGTTTGATGTATATCCATAATATTAAACCTATTTATGTAATTGCAGAAAAAATATGTTGAAAAGAAGATTACGGAGTTCAATCATTCGAAAGGGATCAACATAGACACGCAGGATAAGGAGCTTCCAATAATATCATGTCAGACATGTCCACAACAAAAAGCAAACTCGTAAGTACTCGTTCTCCAAATGAAATTGTTGTTTTTAAAAAATATTAATACATATTAACTATTGGAGTTAATGCAGGGTTGCATGCAGTTTGCATGTATGTTACATAATGAAAAAACTTACAAAAAGAGAAGAGATTAATGTGAGGTTAACAGCAAGAGAGCTAACCGAGTTCCGAGCTGAAATGGTATCACTTTTTCTCAACCATCCAAATTCTTGAAATGAAGAAGATCTCAAAATCTGTAAGGAATTGAAGAAAAAATTTGAAGATAATTGACAAAGTTTTCATTGCTTATGTACTTTACCCTTGATAATTATTGTAAGATGAGACATTTGTTTGTGTGACATTATGGTATGTGGTGATTGGGGTTTATCCAGATTGTCCAGGGATACAAATGTGCATTCATTGTTGATTGACGGTTACCATTTTAAAAGTGTAACAGGGGTAACATTAAAAGTGTAATATATTTAAACTTGCACGTACACAAATGCACATTGGTGAATGGTGAGACATGGATATACATGTTCTTTGTTTGTGAGATATTGTGATATGTGGTGATTGGTGTTTATCCATAATGTGCAGGGATACAGGTGTTGATTCATTATTGATTCATAGGTATCATGTCAAAAAATGTAACCTGTAAAGTGTAACAGGGTAACATTGTAAGTGTAACATGTTTAAACTTGCACGTACACAAATGCACATTGATGAATGGTGAGACATGGATGTACATGTTCTTTGTTTGTGAGATATTGTGATATGTGGTGATTGGTGTTTATCCATAATGTCCAAAGATACAAGTGTGGATTCATTGTTGATTCACCGGTACCATGTCAAAAAGTGTAACCTGTAAAGTGTAACAGGGTAACATTACAAGTGTAACATGTTTAAAATTGCATGTACACAAATGCACATTGGTGAATGGTGACACATGGATTTACATGTTCTTTGTTTATATGATATAGTGGTATGTGGTGATTGGTGTTTGTCCAGAATGTCCAAGGATATAGGTGTGGATTAATTGTTGATTCACAGGTACCATGTCAAAAAGTGTAACCTATAAAGTGTAATAAGGTAACATTGCAAGTGTAACATGTTTAAACTTGCACGTACACAAATGCACATTGGTGAATGGTGAGACATAGATGTACATGTTCTTTGTCTGTGTGATATTGTGGTATGTGGTGATTGGTGTTTGTCCAAAATGTCCAGGGATACAAGTGTGTATTCATTGTTTATTTACGGGTACCATCCAAGAAAGTGTAACATGAAAAGTGTAAGATGATAACATTGAAAATGTAACATACTTACAGTTGCATCTACACAAATGCACAATGGTCAATGGTGATACATGGATGTACATGTTCTTCGTTTATGTGACAGTGTGGTATGTGGTGATTGGCATTTGTCTAGCATTTTCAAGGAGAGTCCACACTAAGAGGGAAGATGACTGTCAAGGGAAAGAATTGTAAGCTGATTTAAGGATCAATTCAGCTTATTTTGTGATGACTAAGGCCATATGGACTCTTGTTACTGCTTTCTTGGCATCTTATGCTGTCCAAATAGCAAGCTGTGCTGAATTTTGTGCTGCTGATTTGCTGCATGTGCTGATGAGTTATTGGAAGGAGGTAGGCTGATGTGATGTGCGTTTTATTGATTAGATTCTGCTATGTTGAGTGTATTGCTAGTCTGCAATTTTAATGGTTACATATGAGAAGATGTAGGGTGCTGTCATGCTTACTGGTTTTACTTGGATTTTGAGAAATTGTAGTTTTCTTGATTTACAAAATATATAATGATTTTGTTGTCTTGAAGGATTAAAGCCAACATGTGGCTTATCCTCTTTGTTTCTTGTAAATATTTTTTTGTATAGATAAAGTAATAAATTTATCTATTCAAAAAAAAAATAAACAAAAAAAAAAGAGAGGTATTTTTTCATTGTTGATTAACGGATATCATACCAAAGGGTAATTTGGAAAGTGCAACAGAGAAACGTTCAAAGGGTAACATTTAACATGTATCCAATAAAATGTTCCAAAACAGTGTGTTAAATCACTATACAAGACTAGTGTGGGTTGCATACAGACTAAATCAATGAGGAAAAAAATACATTGTAAAAAATTTAAAACATTAAACAATGTCATTAAATGATAGCATTAAAACCAGTCTACAATGGCTCGTTACAAGACTGTTTGTTGTGACTACCCAAACGCCCACACCGACCACAACGAATTCGCCTAATGATTTCTCCCCTAGATCGAATTCTACGATTCTTTGGTCTACCAGGTTGCTTTTTCGTACATGGTGGCAAAATATTAACATCTACATCCGAACTTTCATCACGATATACAGTTGGTACTGGATAAATCGGTTCAGAATCTGACATCTTGTACGTGCTGACATAATAGTAATAATCAACAAATTCGTTGATATTCTGCCCACTCTTTCGTATTGCAGAAACCGCATGTGAACAAGGGAACCCATTTTTTTGTCACTGACGACATGAACACGTGTCATTCACAATATCAACAGTGACCGAAGGATATAAAATTACTTCATACACTTGGTTATTCGAAACCCGCAAAGTCCATGACCTTCCCTCATCAAATGCAGCTTGTAATCTCGAAGACATATTAGGACATTAATTTTCATTCCAATCCGAACATATCTTCATCCTTTGGACAATTTGATCAATTATCTGTCCACTAATTGTGTCAACCATGCTAGTAATAGGTAAATACCGAGCTTTCAAAATCCACGCGTTAAACGATTCGGCAACATTAGAACACATCTCACCATAACGCTTCCCTGAAAAATGAGCATTTGTCCAGTATTCATATGGAAGATTAGACACGAACCTGTCCACATTAGAACCTCCTTGACGATGGAACGCTTCAATCTTCTCATTAAAAAATGACTGTGTTGGTGCATAAGCACACTCACGTAACAATCTCACCACGCGTTCTCGAAATACATTGAAAAAATGACCACCACTTAATTTATCCCGCAAGTTACCTTTCAAATGCTGCAAACAAAATGTATGATGAGCATTTGGAAAAATTTTGGCATTGCCTGTAACAGACCCAAGTTGCGATCAGATACAAATGTAACAACCCGAGACTTATCCAATAAATTAGACAACTGTTCTAAAAACCAAAACCAGTTTGTCTCATTCTCCGAGTCAACCACAGCAAATGCCAAAGGAAACAAACCTGGAAAAATGCAGCATATACAATATTAGTGAAAATTAAAATAAAAAACAGTGTAACAAATGAGATGGTAATTCAAAAATATTTTTGGGTGGTGAATGGTAATAATCCACTATTTCATATCATTGTGTAACACCAACAGTGTAACAATAACACAAACAGAGTGTAACAACGAAAGTGTAACAATATAACAAACAAAGTATAACAAAGACAGTATAACATAAAGATTACAATTTAACCACAAAATTTATCATTCAAAGAATCTTATTAAAATATACCTTGGTTGCCATCTTTCCTGTAGCCGATAGAAGATTACCTCTATACTTACTTTTCAAAAATTTGTCATCCAAAAAAAGTAGTGGACGATAATAATTAAACCCATGAATACAACCCTTAAAGGAAACAAACAACCTTTTGAAACTATTAGTATCATGATCACAATCTAACACAATATGACTGCCTGGATTATTACGATTTGCTGCATTGACATACCAACGTATTTGTTGGTACGATAATGAATGGTTCCCAAAAAACATACATTTTGCTTTCTCAACTCCTTCCCATGCTTTATCATAAGAAATGGTGAGTTCATAATCAGAAAAAAAATCAGCAACTACTTCCGTTGGACGTGTTGTGCTATGCCCACGAACACGATCAATAATAAGATTTGCAACTAATTTAGAACTCATTCACTTGTTATCTGTCGTTCGTAGATCCACACCACAAATGTGTTTGTTGTCCAATTTCCTAATATAAAAAAAATCAGTAGATCTCTCCACAGTTGCATATATATGCCACTCGCACCCAGAAGAATACTTAAATGAACATTCAGCAATAACTCTTTCTTTACAATTTCTTAAATAATTACATTCAAAACCAGACTCAATCGAGTATTTGCAAAGTGCTTCCCAAAACTGTACCACACCACCTTCAAATTTCTGTCATACGTGTTGTATTTCATTACTCCACCCAGTTGTTCGAAGAACTTTCTCATTGTGACCAATAAAACTGGGCAATAAATCCACTTCACATTAAATAACATCATCAATATTCACATACTGCAATGAATCATCACCACCCACCGACCCACCCTCGGTATCTTCCACAAACACATTAACTTTAACGTAATTTCCTGGGAAACAACATTTCAATTCAACCAAATTCTTCAAATCAGCATCAGTTCGTAACATGCACGAGGGGTGACCAGGAATAGAATATGACATATGTACTGACAAGTTAAACAACTCCTTCCACATCTCGCAAACTTCGCGAATCAACTTCAAAAAATTTGAATTACCACCTACTTTGAATACTTTAGTAACATTACCATATGTACATAACAACAACACCATTTTCTCAATTGCCAACAAACTATTAAAAAAATAGGTACAATAAAAAGTCAAATAAAAAATATATATCCAAACAAATAAAAATTGAAAAAATTTATACATATTCATTTAGTATGCTAATAGATTAAATGTAACATACCTTGTAATTCTTGTTATAATATTGGCAGGCTAAATGCTTCAGTCTTCGGTTGGAACAAAATCTCAAACACATACATTTGAAGAACAATATTGGCTTATAGATTGAAGTAGAAGAAGATAAAAATTAAAAGTGTAAAGTGTTAAAATCGTCTCGCAAGTGACGAAGAAAATCGACTTCAGTCTTGAAGAAACTCTACTTCATGCACAAATATACCAGTGTTTGTTTCAAGGCTTCACCCTTAAAAATACCAGTGTAATGTCGATGAAGAACAATATCGGCTTACAACTAGATGGAGAAGAAGCATAACTCGCCTCAAGGCTTGAAGAAGAAGCAAAATCGTTTTGTAGGTGATGAAGGAATATACCCAGCTTTTCCAAGAAAAAAACAAGCGTATAATTCCCTCTTAAAAAATGATAAATTTAAGTGTATTTAAAATTTGAAATTTTATTGGAAAGTGTTGTTTTTCTCTCCCATAAAACTAGGACTTATTTAATACACAAATATAATTTGAAAACTAATGTCTTTTCAATAAAAAAAAAGACACATTCACCAATGGAGGACAAAAATGTCACAATAAAAATAGATAAATTCAAATTATGTATTTGGATACAAATAAGTATCAAAATTAAGTACTTAATAACCCTATATTTATTAGTGTAGACTTTTTACCAAATAAGTTTAATTTGGTGTACCCCCTTATAATTTATCCTTTTGTGTTTTTTGGAAGTTGGTCCGTAGGTCCAATAGGATTCCAAATAAAATGTATTCATCAATTTGTTTTTGGATTAGATTTCTGTTGACAAGTCAAAGTAATTGATATAACTAACACCTTTTAAAATTACAAAAAAAAACAACAATGGCATCACGTAATTGAAACACATATTCTAAAAAGTTACGTCATCATAATGTACCTTATTCTCTATAAACATAGATAGTCAGATAGATACACTAAAAAAAATGTCATCTTCTCGATTAACGTACTCATTAATATTAAGTGATAGTTCGCAAATATATTAACATGCATTTATTAATAGCAACTGAATTTAGTGTATCTTTAAAAGAGATACATTGAGACGTATATTACTACAATATATCTATATAATAAAGTAGAATGATTTTGAATCCAAGAGACAAAGAGCGGTTGAGATTGTTTCGTGATCACAAAAAACATCATCCAACGGACGAATCTATCCCAAACTATCTCAAACTATTGACGTCTCAAATCGTTTAACTATTTACTCTTAAAATATTTTTACCCCTCAAAATTTTTAGTTTCCAAAATTGACACTCTTACATTGAATTCGCCTCTCAATCTCGCCCAAAATCAATATCATCTAAATCTAAAATTAACGTCCATATTTAAATTTTGACCCTCGCTCATGCTGTTCTAAATAATATCCTTTCCATATCAGAGAAATTAATTTTTCACATCACAGCTTGAGAATATTCAATATAATTATGATACTATATTATTTACTCTGTTTTCCTTAAAAATAATTGAATCTCATAATGATTTTTTTATTCCTACTACCAAATAAAATGGCCTAGAAAAATAGGTTAAAGTCTTGCAAATAAATGATTAATAGATCCCAGAATAAAAAATAATCACTACAAAAAAGAACAACTTTAGTGGTAGGAAAAGTTATCACTAAAACTCTTAAATTTGTCACAAAAGTATTTAAGGGCGAAAAAAAATTGCCACTAGACTGTCACTCTAGATGTGTCACTAAAAGTTAATAGTGACAGGTTATAGAAGTTGCCATAAATAATCTAAACATTTAGTGAAAATTCTATATCATCACTGAATCACTCTCAATAGTGACAAAATTTATCGCCACTAATATTTTAAACTTTCATCACTAAAACATATATTTCTGTCACTTAAAAATTATTTTCAGCCAAAAAAAAAATATTAGTGTCGAAATATATTGACACTAATTAGTATCCATCAATCGTTAGTGACGGAATTTTTTGTTGTCACTAATATGTTTAGTGACAATTTCAAACTTTCGTCCCTAATTAGGATAAAGTTTTATTGTCACTAAATTATCGGTGGTAGTGAAAATGTTTTGATTGTCACTAACAATTTTTGTTTACTTTTAATGGTCAATTTTATAATTTTCACTAAAAACTTATTTAATGACCATATTTTTTGTTGTCAGTATAAAATTTTAAAGTATTTTTGTGACAAATTTTATAGAAGTCACTAAAAAACGCTACAGTGACGACTTTAGTGGTTGCCACTCACATACATAATAATTCGTGACAACTTTCATAAACCATGTATAAATTGACCTTTAATTAAAATATCATAATCTTTCAATATCATTCAAAAAAAATCGAAATTCAATCATAGTTTAATTATAAAATCAAAAACTTATGGAATTATCATAAAATTTTAAACAATCTGACGAATACTTCAAAAAAAAAGGCAATAAAATTTTTTTTTTCCTCAAGCAACAAAATAAAAAATTAACAGTAAACTATTGGTCTTTGTTCCTTCCATAACCATGAGAAGATCTAAAGCAAACTTCATGACGGACAAACAAATGTACTTAGTGCTTTCAGATTTATTTTGGTCCTTTGAACATAGTCTTCTATTCTCATAAAGATGTCGCAGAAATAACCATCCTGACAAAAATTAAACATTATAATAGTTGTCACAACTCTTTAATTTTAAATCACATAAAATAGTTAAAGCCTGGGCAAAATGTCATCATAAAAAATATAGACTTGGTAATGTCTAAATCTTATTTTCAAACTTCTTTTCCCTCTATGCAACACAAGAAACAAAACTTCAACAATTATTATCAAAGGTTTAGACTAAGTGGTAACCAACCAAATGGTCATTCTAATTTCTAATAGCAATGTATTACACTTTACACTCTTAGAAAATGTATTGTAGCACTTTTAGCATTGTTAAGAGAGGTTTAACACGAAAGACTATAGATGACAATCATTAAAGAATATGCAATTGTAATATGCAATTGCCCATGTTATAGATGACATTCATGACATAAAAAAACAAAGGATCTATGCCTTTTTTTGTAGTGAATAAAAAAAAATATATATTTAGGGGTACGAGTATTCTCTAAACTATTAACATACTATGAGGACAAAAAATGTAATTTAACTTGATAGTGTTTGAAATTTAGTTTTTAATTGATTTAGGTTTTGTTGATGTTGTTTATTAGATTTTTTGTTATAATTCATCTCTTAATCTCTCTTAGTTGCTTATATTTATTTGATTGTATTCATACCACAATGATTTTTGAATTTACTACCATTTGAATATCAATCAATAATTAAACGGTCATTGAACAATGTTTGAGATTGTTTTGATTTGTATTCTATTAATTTTTTTTTAAAAAATAATGGGCCCATATTATATTTATCAATATTTTTTCTTAATTTTTCTAATTGGCAATTTTTTATGTCATACAATCTCTTAATACACATGTATTTGCTTACAATTTTTTTGTTTGTTACATTATGCCTTCAAGCACGGACAATTGCTAGTATATCTACAAGAGTGGTACATCAGTATTTGATTGAAAAGAAGATACATATACGTAATTACAGGTACACAAGTACATAAAATTAAACATAATTCAAAATTACGTAAATCATAACGAACATATATTTAAACCTACCAATGAATACGCAAAACTTAACTACTACCATCTAATTTGTGTACCTACCAAATCAATGCTTATGATAACGATTGATATATTCAAAATTACTTGGTTCACGAATTTGAAATTCAAAATTGATAGACAACACCACAAAATCCTCAAAAAAAAAAAGAGAGAGAGAGAAGGAAATTAACTGTATTTTAGGCCGAAATCATGTGATAAAGGCAAAAATGGGTAATGAAAACACACTAATTGTCCCACCCTTATACGTTCACGCCCATACAGAGACCTCATGCAATTTTTTTTAAAAATACAGAGGATTTTTTTATATATTAAAAATCCGATAACACTAAAATTAATTGACACACTAAAGGAAGGACTTTGAAGACTTTCAAGCTTGCAAGATAAAAGTTATTTAGAATTTTTGGTGAAAGATTTATTGTTTTGAATAGGGCTTTTGGGGCTTTGTCATTTTAATCCAGTATATTTCATAATTATGTTTGAAGAGTTGTAGATTTCAATTTTTCGAAAATATTATGTTATGATCTAGAATCAATGGCGTTGGAGTGGAATTGACAAAAAGAATCAAGATTAACAAGACTTAATTTAAAGGAATTTATTTTAATTATCAAGATTCTATTTTAAAAAATTACAAAAAACACCAAAATTAGAAAGACTTAATTCATATAGAATAAATTTAGAATGTAAGACCCCGTATTAAAATTAAATAAGAATTATATTATCATAAGAGTTCTTCTAAGATGAACAAAATAATGATAGAAAATTAGAATTATTGTTGAAAAATTGATTATGAAGTTTGAGTTTTAAGTATATTAACTTTTGGGATAAATTGAGTTTTGGAGATGTTTGGATTGAAAAGTGTGGCTAAGTAATTTTATAAATATTTTTAGGTCAAAATAAAGTTTTCATTGAATCCGGAAGGTCGAAAAACCTTAGAATAGATTATATGAGTTATATTAAAAGTTTAGAAGTATTCTAAAGTTAAAATCTATGTTGGAGAGGATTTGGGTAGAAAAGAATTTGACACGACCTTGTTATTTTGGTTATAACTTTTTACTATAATATCCAATGTAGCTGACTTTTGGAAAGCAAAAACTAAACTTCTAGGGGTACAAAAAAAGTATTTCATGAAAATTTCATAAATCGGCTTCTAAATAGGTCAAAATTGATCTAGAAGTCGGGGTATACTATCTGATGCGTCCGGACGGGAGAAACATGTGTCCAGACGCACTAGGCAAAAGTTGGATGATTTGTGTTGAGAGTTTTCTCCACTTTTGGTATTATAAATATTTAAGGAACAACCCCTAGGCCTAGGTTTAGCAATTTTTCATCCAAGAAAACCCTAGAAAGCTTGAGAGGAAGAAAGAGAAGAGATACGGGGAGGATTCTCACTTCGAGATTGATTCAAACACACTAGGAGTATCTTCAAACATCGGGTTCTTTTTCAGATTCATTCATTAATGATTACAGCTATATAATATATCTTTTTCACCATTATTATGATATAAATAACTGATTTACAATGTTTTTACGTTCTTTTGAATCCATGTTTCGTTTCTTGAACAAAAATACATGATTTTCTTCAAAGATCTATTCTTTATTGATTACAAAATCATAGTTATTGATTACTATCAATTCAAATATATTTTCTATGGGATCTCTTCCATGTTTTGTTAAATTATTCCTTTTGAAAAAGTTATGGATCAATGATTCTTTATTGTAGTTGAATTTTATGAAAAGTGTTATTTTTATCTCTTTTATTGATAGGTGCGATAAACGTGGGTTACACTCAAATGTGTATCGTAGGTTGTTAGATGTGTTTCTTACCTTGAGGGGTTTGGGAGTTGCCTAACACTCGTAGGCGATTTAGTTTCTTGCGAGAGCTAACTACTATTTATCCAAGTAGATTCGAGGCTAGGGGCTAGTATACTATTCCTAGGAAAGGATACACCAATGCTGATACATCGATACACGCCTTTCTTAAAGTGTTATAAGTGTTGTAGCCCTGCGAGGATTAATTTGAAATGATTTGTGTTGTGGGTGGACGAGATAGACTCGATGTGTAGATTCACGGTAGTCTACCTACATTCATGATATATTATGTTATAAATTGTAATTTTTGTGAATGATTCTATTCTATTATGAAATCTACTGTTTTATACCATAGACTTGAGATCTCATTAAATATCATTGTTTTACTTTACAATTATATATATTAGTTTACAACTGTGACTTGCCTGTTTTCATGATTTCTAAACCTTATTTGGGTTTGAGAAGGTTTTCCTACTGAACTTTATTACTCACCCTACCATAATATTTTTCAGATTTTAGTGTTGAGGAGAATCTAGAGTTAGATGAGCCGATAGATTGTGATGCTGTGGGAATCATGATGTGAGTCCAGTTGTGGAAGTTTGAGAATGAATTCTGGTCTTTAGAGTTTATATTTGATGGGTTACTTATGTTAAGAATTTATTTATGTTTTCTTTGGGGATTTATTTAATCAGATGCTAGATTATGAATGATTTTATTTATTTAATGGTACTTTAACATGCTCTCATGGTTGGATGTTGTATAGATAGTTAATACTTTATAGGGTGAATTTTGGGACGTTACATAACAAGAGTAAAAAGAATTAGGAAGACCTAATCACTTTATTTCTAGTATGCAAATCTGGTATTTATATATTTATTCTCTAATCCCAAGGATCACATGAGTTATGTAACCGTGAGATACTTAGGATAGGAAGAATAACTATTGACATTTGGCCCCATAGAAGAAAGGGTATTTTGAGGATTGAACTTGCATATTTTGATATGGAAAAAATAATCTTTTGGGCTACAAAATAGAAATTGTGACGCATTAATTTCTATATAATCGAGGTTTATTTTAAAATATATATATAAATAATAATTTTTTTATGAACAAATAGACTTCAAATATAGACTCTTCACAGGGAAAACAAGTCAAATGACTATAAACTAGAGCAAGTTCCGTAATAATATAATGAATACATATATTGATTGAGCAAATATAAAACGTGCAAGAAAAGAAAAAAAAAAGAGAATGACAAAGAAAAAAAACATTTGTCCATGTGGTGCACCATGTGAGGCAAGCAAAATGGCGTCCGCCATGAGTGGGGAAACCAGGTTGTGGCTATAAATAGCCAAGCCCAGGCCACTCCAACAAGCACAACGAAGAAGAAAGAAAGAGAAAGAGAGAGGGGGGAAGGAAGAGAGAGAAAAGGTGTCAAAAATTCTTGACCTAAGAGTTTGTTGTTACGATTAAAATTTTAGGATAAGATTTTTTTGTTATTATTTAGTAATTTTATAGGTTCAATTCACTTAAAATTAATCCACAATAAATATTTTTGGATCAAATTTAAGTATCATTATTTTTGGTTAGTTATTTCAAAAAATTATTTTTAGCTTAACTAAGCTCTTATTACTTATTGTTATTCTAAAATATTATTTTGGTTGTTTTGTCACAATACATGATATAAAGTAGAGGTAGGGCTTCTTTTATCTTTAGTGCATTGATGCATCTCATGCATATTTGGGGGTTTCATATCAAATCAATTTTTATATAATGTATTATTATATCTCTTTAATCATGAGGTCGAACTGAAATTTTATAAATAAATCGTGATTATGCACATATTATATTTATCTTGTGAAATCAGGTTGCATATAAAATATTTTTTTTATTTAGTGTTTGATTTCCTACTTGCTGTTGGGTTGAATACGATATGATTTTTTTTTATGATTCTGATGAAATTTTTATGAACGCACATAATCGAGGGCAGATAGTTAGTAGATGCGTGGTCTTTATGAGGATTCCTACTAGTCCTTGAGTTTACTAGTTAGTAATACCGGTTGCTATAGTAGCCTGTGTGGCACTACATAATTCTCGGTATTGATGTTCCTAGAAAAGCAAGAAGGACATTAGGTTCCTTAGGGTGCGAGACCCAAAGTTTTTCTCTGGAGGCAGTTCATGCTTGGACCAGAAAATTGACGGATTTATATGATCGATATGTGCTGAAATTTATTTATTTGATTCATTACTTTGTTCTATTCCTGCATCTACCTGTTATTTAATTATATTATGCATTGTTCTAAAACCTTGATAGTCATTGATAACGTTATTTTACTGAGCTGTGAGCTTATCCTTATCTAACATTTTTCAGAAATATGAAGTCGAGA